>JAZKJV010006896.1:0-57032 GCA_037367405.1 Ottelia alismoides | reverse complement strand
AGCATATTCCATTTTTATGACATAATCAGGAGATTATTTTCAATATTAAGTATTCTGAAATCGGTTAAATATATTGTTATCAACTTATTTGGATTCTTAATCTCGAGAACAATCACAGAAGGTCTATTTCAACCTATTGAAAATGACGAAAGATAAAGAATTTAACTATGATCCAGCTTAATGATATCAAGATCGCGTAATTAACCCGACATATTTTTTTAGCAAGGGTAGAAAGATACAAAGTAGCTAAAGGGGTATAACTCTTGGCTGGGAGTTTGATACATCCAATTGGGAGGGTTTCTCAATATCTCTTAGTAATAGTGATAAAGAATCGAAAGATGGCTACGATGGATAAGTAAATAATAATCTCAATATGTTAGCATTATTAGAATGACTTGAGATCTAGTGGAAGAGAAGATTCAGGGTGAAATTTTGCAGTGCCAGGAAGGATTGCATCGACCATCTTTTCATCTTTTGTTCATTATATTAGGGTATTTTCATACAAGAGACTTATAAAAATTAGATCAAGAGTCTTGCCACTAAATTACGAGTTAAATAACAAAAGTAAAATTTCTACATTAAATTAAATTTTAAATTCAGTTCCAATAAACAACTTATGATCTCGTGGTTTGAAAAAGGAGTTCATTGAGATATTTTCATAAATCTAGATTAATAAGCAAGCCGCCAATTGATGAGATCATCTATGATCAATGACTGAAGATCTTTGTGATCAATCATTCAAAATCACTAAAGTATGAATCACTATTCAATATAATTATCAACAAGATACCTAGATCTGTAAAGTTGACTACATCAGAATTCAAGAGAAGATGAGAAATTAAGTTAGTGATGATGATTCAATGATGACTAGTAATTAAAAGTGCCTGAAGCTTCTCTTGAGAAATTTTCAAAGTTTCCATAAATTACATGTAAGTCCCTGTACTTCATTTGAGCTTCTTTTTGATTTTCTGTATTGCATTTATAACCTTGCATTTGCACGTTTATTTTATTGTCATTCTGTCGTTCATTTTTAATTTCGAAAGTTGCATTGTGTGCATAACTCTTGTTCTACCTTTTTAGCACTTATTTGTATTTTTCTGATTTGCAGAGTATTTATTGAAATAATTTGGTGGAAAATTGTAATATTTGCCCATTTTAATTGTTTAATTTATTGCGCATTGTCTGCTTATATAAAAATATCTGAAAAATCAACATTGGTAGATCTAAGTTTATGCTACATCATATCCAAAATTCACAATATTTGCACGTGTAGTTTGTCATAGAAAAATCATTTAGTGAAAACCTTAATCAATTTTTATTAATTAACCGTTGAGGTGTTTTAAGGAAAATCAAGTTGATTTGGATAGATCTTAACTAGACCTATTTGGATTAATTTTTTTTCTTAAAAATATCATCGTTTAGTAATTATTAAAATTGGTTTAGTCATTTTCACTAAAGTCTGCATATTTTATTATCCGTGCATCAGAAAATTCTAAAAAAAATTAGGTTAAATTAATTTCATCCCATTTCATAATCTGGCCAAGTTTCATAATTTTTGGACTAAATTTGATATCTTGAATTGATTTAACCTCAACTTGGCTGTTTTTGCATGAATCTGCATAGAAATTAGAAAAAGAACAAAAAAGAGACTTCTCGAAAATCACACACTTGGAAAGTTGCTAATAATTCACCTAAGGAGACAGATGCCTCCCTGAGTTCGACCTTGGGACTTCCACCAAGTAAAAAAAAATCTGCCGCTTGAAATTAACTTGACATTAATTAATAGTGGTTTTTGATTAGCCCCTCGTATCTGACTGCAACGAAGACATATTAAATTAATTTGAACTTAACTTGACCGAATTAACTAAGGGTGCGGGACGCTGATCAAAATGCGCCATTGCCGGGGAGGCACGGCTTAGGTTAATTTTTAGTGATATTTTGAGTGTTTGATTTTTTCCCTCGGGTAGTCTGACCCCCGGTTTTCTTATAATTATTTTCTCTCTCTTTTATTTCTTTGCATCGTTTTATTTTTGAGTCACTATCTGACCTCACTCTTTTACTGTGTGAGGAACGCGAGGAGTCTTGGACGCTTCGACAATCGAGTATTTTAATTGAGTGATTAGAGAGGCATTATAGGGAGTTTTATAGTTGAGCGACGACCCACCTTCTTCGCAGGCGAGATCCTGGTGATCTAATCACCGTCGTAGCCACCTCACCGCGCTACTAAGCTCAGCCTACCATGCTTCGAGCGACGACCACGGCCGAGTCTTGTCTCAGCCTTCACAGGCAACCAACCATCTATAGGTAACTCATTCTTCCTTATTTCTTCTTATCTCCATTTTTCTTCATTTCTCTCTCCTCGATTCATCTCCTTCCGACCACAAACTCACCAAACAAATTGCACTTATACGGATAAATCACACGTTGCGAATGCAATAGTGATTTTTCTTAAATTTTTCGGCAAAATTTCATTAATCAATTAATGGTTTATTTGCGCTCACTTAAACAAATGCATGAGAAACAGAGGGGGTGGTGACACCCCCTGCTTCTTCTTCCACCTCGCACGCACACACCCATCAGCAACCAACTTCGCCGTTGACGCTACCTCTGCCCCGACCGACCCCTTGGCCGTGTGTCGGCCGTCCTCCATCGTCGGCCCCCGCGGGCCAGCCTCCGCGTGCACCCAGTTCCCTGGGCAACGGTGCCATTTGACGAGTGCAGATATCTACCCTTTTATGTCATATGATTGACTAGTGCGTTGCAGTCGGATAGATCCGCGTCGATCAAAAATAACCGTCATGGCTCGATTAATCGTTGAATTAAATTAATATGCGGTTTGATGTTTGTTTAACCTGGACAAGCCCCAGGGTCGACTCAAAGGAGGCAAAGGAACAACTCAGGATCAAGTTAGATGAATTAAATCGCGGTTTTCCAAGTGGATTTTTTGGTAATTTTTTTATGCAAAACAATGCCAAATGCAATGATACGAATGAACTAGGTTATTAAGAAAATCAACAACTTAGCCCGAAATTAATTTGAATGTGAAAGTAACTCAAATTAGCCAAATTATATTTTTTTTCTAAGAACCTAATCCAACGATGAATGCAAAAACATATTTTTTTAGAATTTTTGGATTTAAGATGCACACATGAAAAATGCAACTTTTTGGGGTTTTTATGCAATTTTTCGTGCGAATGAAATGAAACAATTATGAAAAAATTACTAGAAGATAAAAATGATGAAATGAAACTATACTAATATTTTTGAAATTTTCTGATACTTTGTGATTTTGTTATGAATATTTTACTGAAAAACAGAGCGACTACGAGTATTTAATTTCTAATAAATCCCACGAAGTTAATTTATCCAGAGATTGATTTATATCAAATAAATATTTCAAAAAAGGAATCCATGAGACTTAAAATTTCTTAAAAATATTATTCGTGGAATTAATTAAAAATCACTCTACAGAAATCACTCTAGAATTTATTTTATGCAAACGGCAACTCCTAATTAGACGAAATTTGGACTGTAATTAAAGCACAAAGAGGGACATCACCTACAATTTTTTCACAATTTTTGGAGCAAAAAATAGCTGTGTGCGAATTTCAGAGCGTAAATGAGCAAAATATCTTTGATTTTTGATCTCTCATTTTTAATAAAATACCCAAGGCTCACAAAAATATAAATAAATATGTATGAGATAAAGAATTACTTGCTCTACACAATGCTATTTTTCATTGAATAAGATGATGCTATTTTGAAGTCCAAATCATCATGTAAAGCTAGGGGTACCAATGCAATACTGAAAATGAAACAATGAACCACAACTGTGTACAAGGGTATTTATGCAAATATATAAACATGCAGGAACATGAATGCAATTTGCCTCAAAATAAAATAAATTCACCTTTTCTCCTCCCCAAGTTCGGCTAGGGCAAAAGATATGGAGGAGGGCTGGAGGCGGCGCACGCACGTCGCGTGGGGGCGTTGGCGAGCGGAGGCAGCGAGAGGAGTGGCGGCGACCGGGCGGCGACGAGGAGGCTGGTCCGGCGGCGTGCCTGGGGGGACGGCGATGGCGCACCTGGGCGGCGCGCTGGATGAGAGCTGCGTGGCGCGGGGGAGTCGGCGGGCGCGGCTGCTGGCGGACCGCGGCCGCCCTCCCTCCGTCGCGCTCCACGCGGCGTGCGACGAGAAGCCCGGGGCCACCTCTGGGGAGGAGGCGTGGAGGGATCTTCGATACGGTACTCAACTGCTGTGCTCAACTATAGTGGACAAAAATCATAGAAGGTCGACACACGTACCCAACACCTGGCAACGTTGTTCCAGTAGATACGAGAGGGTGGCGACGGTGTAACGGCACAGAGATGAAGGGGCCTCATGTGTAGAAGACTACGGGGATGCCTAGGCGGACGGAGCTTGGCAATGATGGAGCTACTCCGATGGTGGCCCAAGGTACCTGTAGGAAGATGTAGGGCTCGAAGAGAAAGTCTTCAACCGGGTCATGAAGTTCTGAGGAGAAAGATGAGGTGTTTATTCCGATGCAATGCGGTGGAAGCGAAGTGAATCTCCAGTCGCGCTCTCGGCTAAGTTGGAATATGGCGGCGGAGATAGATTAGAGGTGAGGAGATCTAGAGACGATGGCGGAATCGGGCAATGTGTGAGGGAGAAACAAAGAAGCTGCGATCAAGGGGCGAAGATAAAGAATGGAGGTGGTTCAGAGGGTGGTGAGGTAGTTGGCAATTGAGGATAGAAACATAAAGTGATGGTGCTATTGTGAAGATGGGGAAGATGGTGGAGATGATCGAGGGAACATGGGTTGAAGGTGGCGTGCGGCGGAGATGGTGATGGAGAAAAATGACGCAAAGGCAAGAGCAATAGAAGATCGAAAGGAGAAGGGAGAAGAGGGGATACAAATAATAGTAGATGAGGAGAAGGAGAAGGAAGGGAGATGTTTACCTGGGGATCTCACCATGGATGGTTGATGGAGAAGACTGATGCCTCCTCTGTTGTCACCTCGAAGGTTGGCGAGGTAACGTCTGAAGCTAAGCCGACTCCTGAATTGGGGAGCAGCAGCACGGAGCTTATGGCTTCATGGATCATGCTTGGGGGTCATCACCGACGGGTTGCGATGCTGCTATCACTAGCCTCATCCCATGGCTCTCTCTCTCCCCCTCGATGAAGTTTGAAAAATATGGCAAATATGGGTTTGCAGTTGGGAGTGGTGAGGCCTTTATGGGCGGTTGGGTAGGAGCCGAGGAAGACGTGGTCGTGGCCAACATTTGGAGGAAATTGGGGTCGCGGGTCACACTTGAGACGCATGCAACCATAGGATGTGGGCTCGACCGTTGGTAGGAGAGAGGATGAAGTGGTGGAAGGCGTACGATTGGGCCGCGGGTCGTACGCAGCGGCGGTTCGGAGAGGAGAGTGAGGTCCTGTGCATCAAGGTAGGGGGAGGGGAAGGTCATGGGTCCCATGAGGAGCATGCGAGATGGTCGAATATGAGAGAGAGGGTGGTCGCAGTTACGGGCACCGTTGCGCGAGGTGGGGCGAGTGGTTGACGTTGCATAGGGCGAAAGGGCGTAGGTGGGAGATAGGGAAAAGGGACGACACGTGGCACATGGGGACCAACCACGTGGTGGGATGAAAAAGAAATTAAAATAAAAATTAAATTAAAATTTGAAAATTATTATTAATAATAATAAAATAAAAACAAACATAGATAAAAAGCAAATGGTAATAATAAATAAATAAAAATAAATAAATAATTAAAATAAATAGAATAAATAAATACATAAAATAAATGAAAATAATAAATAAATAAAGTAAGTAAATAATAAATAAATAAATAAATAAAAATTAAAAGAAGTTAAAATAAAATAATAATAAATATAATTATTAGAATACAATTAATTAATAGAAAAAATGGGGTGACACGTCTTTAAATCATTTAATTCAAAGAAAAATAAAAAAGAAATAATAAAAATGTCAAATCAAAAAGTGATCAACATGATACACAATGAGATCTACAACTTTTATGAATGACCCAAAACCAAAAGAAATCATCTACACAAAAAGTATTTTTGATGATATCCTATAGATATAAAATTCTGCATTTTTCTATTATGTGATTTTTTATCATTTTAAAGAAGATAAAAATCAAAATAAATTCAAATAAAATATAAAATAAATATTTACACATTAATCTATTTTTTGGATTTTTAATAATTAAGAAATTAAAGAAACAAAATAATGGAGACTTATATACATACTAAATATACAGGCTCTGGTTGCTTTATTTTTCTTTTATTTTTGCCTCACTTTTTATTTGGATTTTTACACATTTTATTAAAACATAAATCAAAGAAAATAAATACAATTGAATTAAATAGAAAAGAGTTATATTTATACATAAAATAATAAGGTCTAAATAGGTCAATATGTACAATATACAATAGGGGCCCAAAACTCAAGTTTCACATATGAACTCCGATTCTTTTGAATTTGGCCATGTTCTATAGGTAAATTGAACTCACATTAATAAAGTGTGTAGGGGTCTATAGGAGACTTTATGTGAGAAATATTCTCATTTTAAGTCTTTTAGTCTCGAACTAGGGTTTGGGTTTTATTGGGCAAATTTACAAGTTAACATTTTTTATATTTTCCATTTATTAGTGTTAGTAATATGTGCACTATAGAGTTGATTTTATTCAATTTTGAGAGTGAAAAATAAATACAAATAGGGATAAATGTGTTTTTATACATGTGATATTCACATGGGAATTTGGGCTTCTTATTCATGCAGTTATGCTTGCTAAAATGTGAATATTAATTCAATGTGTATGAATAATAAAAATGCAAAATAGTTGGAGAAATGTTGCTAATTACTCAAGAACAAAGCCATATTTTCAACTTTTAGAGTGATGAATAACATATTCATCAATCAGGTACACAATCCTTTATGTTATCTAATGTTATGACTCTCAGGAGCGGTAGGGTTCTACATCCTCCTTCAACCACACAAGGAGAGAATAAAGCTTCAAACGACAAGTCTTCATCACCTTCACAAGCTGAACCCGTAGTCGATCTGGGAGAAGAAGAATAGAGAGGAGCTGCACAGAAAAAAATAAAAAAAAATGAAGAAAAAGAAAATCACAAAAATTGAATAACAACCAAGGTCAAGCCGTGCATGCCAATGAGAAGCCAATACTTGCAACCGATCTCGTTCCTGCTGACAAAGCTGAATTTTAACTTTTAGTTTCCCTCATGTTTTGAATGACTGTACCCCTTCTAGTTAGTCATTTGTAAAAGATGATTGCCATGTAAATAAGAACTTTGCTGATTAAATATTCCATTTCCAGATGCAATGAAAAATTCAAAAAAAAAAAAGCAGAAAATAAAAAACAACATTGTCCAATCCCGCCATTGTGGAAATATTATAGAAAATACACGCCTAAGATGAATAAAGGACTGAAAGACGCATGTACTTCATAGCATCAACCTCGCAAAAGTAGATGTAATTGATCTGAAAAGCACATCCTCACCATGTCTACTATGAACGCGATTGGCGATCTCCTGGTGAAATAGAAAGACAAGGCAACACCTTTAATCATACGTGAAATTTTCAATCAGATTTTTGAGCCTTGCTTGATAACGGTTCATCCATTAACCCTATTCTCACATCACTTCTTATGGAATTTGAGCTCAATCTTCTTAAACCAAATAGAATGATCCTTCAGTTTGTTGATCAATCCATTAAGGGACCCCTATATTTACTGGAAGATGTTATCGTAACCGTGTAGGATATGAAATTCCCACTAGACTTTGTTGCTTTGACATGGATTCCTATGCGCCGTTACTCCAGACATCGATCATACTTGGTTGGTCATTCCTTTGAACAACCGAAGAGGTAGTTGGTTATGGGCCTACAAAGATCACATTTCACCTGCAGTGATAAGGTCACCATTGATGTGATCGCTGAACCAAAAGCCATAGAGTGTACATCTGAGAAAAGTGATCCAGATTCACATAAAGAAGAGTGTGAAATTGTTGAAGAATTTGTCTTTGAATGACATCTTGAAACAATAAATCCTCTTTCTTGAGGAGGACTTAGAAAGCACAATCAACTTATGTTCTGATGCTGACAAAGAGATCCATGAAGACAAGCTGATCGACTTATCTGATGAAAATTCATCTCAAACCAAACAAGAGGGAAACAATGCATATATTTGGTATTTTGTTGTCTGAACCAAGAGTGTGAGAGTTTGGACATCACCTTGTTATCAACATATCATGCACCAACAACCAAAATAATTTTAGAAGTTATTGAGAAGTCAATTCAGACTCCACCATAATTGAAGCCTCTTCTGGCGAATCTAAATAGGCCTTCCTTACAGGTGAGCTTGAAAAGTATCCAGTCATCATTAGTTCGTGATTGACCATAGGTCAAGAATCTCACTTGCTAGAGATTCTAGAGAAAAATCGCAAAGCTCTTGGTTGGAATGTTTCATATATTCGAGGGATAAATCTAACCTTGTGTCACATCACATCTACTTATAGGATGACAACAAACCATCCCGCAAGTTTCAGCGCATGCTTAATCCTAATCTCCAGATAGTTGTCATGAAAGAGATAACGAAGTGGTGTGAGGCTGGCTTTATATATGCCATCTCCGATTCGAAATGGGTGAGCCCGTTGCATGTAGCTTCTAAGAAATCCGAAATTATGATGGTTACTAATGACCAAGGAGATAAGATCTTGACCCAAGTGCCAACATCATGGTGCGTTTATGTAGATTACTGCTTCCTGAACTCACATACCAAGAAGATCACTTTCCTCCGCCCTTTATTTATCAAGTGCTTCAAAGATTGGCAGGGAAAGAGTTCTTTTTCTTATTGGATGGCTACTCTGAGTACAACCAAGTGGCAACTATCCCAAAAGATCAAGTGAAGATGACTTTCACTTGTCCATTTGACACCTATACCTTCAAGCGGATGCCCTTTCGATTGTGTAACGCACCCGCTACATTCCAAAGGTCGTGTTCGCCGACATGGTGGGTAGTTTTCTTGAGGTTTTTATGGATGATTTTTTGGTCTATGGTGACAGTTTTGATGCATATCTTGCTCATCTAAATTGAATACTACAAAGATGCCGTGAAGTAAAACTTTTGCTATCATGGGAGAAGTGTCACTTTATGGTGACAAAAGGAATTGTGCTAGGCCATGCCATCTCCTAACGAAGTATGGAGGTTGACCTGACAAAAGTGGATGTGATTGCAAAGCTTGAGCCACTGAGAATAGTAAAGCATGAGAGGTCTTTCCTAGGGCATGCTGGTTTCTACAGAAGATTCATTCAAGACTTTAGCAAAATTTCTTGACCTCTCACAGAAGATGACAAAGTCTTCCAAGCCTTCAATTAGCTGAAAGAATTAGTTACTCATGCGCCTCTCCTACAACCACCCATTGGTCTCTTCCATTTGAGATCATGAAGAACGCATCCGATTTCTCCATTGGGGCTATGTTGGGATAGAGAAGGGATTGATTATCATATGCCAGTAGAACATTAGATGGAGCCCAGAAAAATTATATAGTAATAAGGAAAGCGTTGTTGGTTGTGGTTTTTATCCTCGAGAAGTTTCGTTCGCATCTTCTCAGTTCAAAAGTAATTTTTATACTGAACTACAATAAAAAAAGGATGCCAAGTCACGTCCGCTCTGTTGGATCTTTATGCTATAAGAATTTGATTTGGAAATAAGAGATAAACCTATAGTCAAGAATGTGGTAGTAGATCATCTATCAAGAATTGAATGCACAAGAGACTCCACTGAGCAATGTGCCGATAACAAAAACCTTTCCCGATGAATCTATCTTAAGTGTTGCTTCTCTCCCCTGGTACGCCGACATTGTGAACTATCTTATCTTTGAGAAAGTTCCAAAAGATTGGATGTGGATGTAGAAGGATAATTTTTGTCTGATATTGATTTCTACAAGTGGGAAGATCCATACCTTTTCAGGGATGGTTCGGGTTGCAATTGATTTCGATGCATTCCTCAGGAGGATTAAACCAGTGTCTTCGAGTACTGTTATAAGCTCGAAGCAGGAGGACACCATTCTAGAAATCGAACGACAATAAAAGTATTGTAGTGTGGCCTATGGTGGCTCATAGCATTCAAGGATGCCATAACTTATGTGAAAGGTTGCATTGATTGTCAAAAATTGGGAATAACTATCAATTCTAAAGATTCAATGCCACTCAAGTTCATCCAAACCTCAGATGTATTTAATGTTTGGGCATTGACTTTATAGGCCCATTTCCTAACAGTCAAGTATATGAATACATCCTGCTTGCCATTGATTACATGAGCCATGGGGTGGAGGCTATTCCCTTCAGATCCGTTGATAGCCTTGCTTTTTGTTGCTTTCTCAAGGATAACATTATCTTGCATTTCAGAATTCCTAAGATTCTCATTTTAGATGTGGGTAGCCATTTAATTAATAGAGAAGTAAAGAAACTTGTGAAGGAGTACACCATTGATCATCATGTCGCATCTCCTTACCACCCACAATCGAATAGCTTGGTCGAGTTATCTAATAGGGAGATCAAGACAATTCTGCAAAAACTAGTTAGATAGGAAATGAAGAATTAATCTCAATTTCTTGATTCCATTCTATGGGATTATCGAACCGCCTACAAGACTTCATTGGGTATATCTCCCCATTTCGTTGCATATAGAAAGTCATGGCATCTGCTGTTGAATTAATTCACAAATCTCTTCGGGCAGTGAACATTTGCAATCTGGACTCATAAGAAGGTGGTTAGAACCAAAAGATAGATCTGAACAGACACCTGGAATTCAGAGACAATGCATACAATAACTGCCTGATATACAATAAGAAAGTCAAACGTTGGCACAACAAGCATATCAAAAGAAAAACTTTCGAGCCTAGTTAGTAGGTTTGGTTGTTTGATGCAAACTTAAAAGCAAGTAGACTGAATTGTCATCTGATGCATAGTCGTTCATAGTCAATGGAAACTTTTTGAAGCCATATTTAGATCATGATACATTCCTGTCCATTGTCGATTCTATAGGAGTGGTATTTAAAGATGAACTCCATACAACATCAGAAGATTCAAACAATGCTCTACCCAAAAATATTTTTCTTGATTGATTCTATTAGTTCTCTGTCAATTCTTTCATTCTTCCGCATTCTTCATTCATCGTATTTTTTTTATTTTTATATACATTTTTATTTACAAATTAAAAAGGAATTAATTTAAAAGGAGTTAGTTTGAATTTATTAAAAAAACAAGGAAGATTGGTTATTTACAGGGGATTATTTAAAAATAATATTCAACACTATATTATTTTTTGTGATTTTTATTTTGAATCAATTTGTGGATTTATTTACAAGATAAATATACATTATTAGTCTATTTTTATTAAGAGTTGTATTTTTTTAATTTATTTAATTTAGGGGTATTTACTTGATGTTTGTTCATGGATTCTAGATAAGATCAATATAATAAGATGGTGAATCACATATTCATCATTGCTCCTCACCAATGGCGCCATTTGATGAGATGCGTTTGTATAAGATGCCTGACGTCTGATCTTGGTAGAGCTTGCAGTGTCCGACAAATCGGATCCGGCAATCGTTGTATCGACCCTCTCTCAGCTCTCGATACCCAAACAAAGCATGTCAATCAAAAATTAACCCACAAATATGATTAAGCAATATAAATGAGTGAGATAAACTTTATTATACCCTACAAAGATTTGTATAGCAGACACTAAGTAGGGTAGAACCACAAAGAAGCACATGAGGTAGAGCAGGAAAATGAATATACTTCAAAGGAGAAATTTTTTGTATTTTAAATTCTTGAAGTGTTTTTGGGGTTTTAAAATATATGTATTTTTATGTTTTTAATTTTTCATATTTCATTTTTTTTAATTTTTTTAAATAAAATATAAAGTAATATAAATATTAACTACACTATATATAAGGAGTAAATAAACAAGTATTTTTGGATTTTTAAAATATAGTAAACAAACTCAAACATTCAAAAATAAAATGTTTTTGGGGTTTTATAAACTTTTCACTATTTTTTTGTTTTTGGGTAATTTTTGATAATTTTGTAAGTTTTTAAATAAATAAATACAAAAATAAAGAAAATAGAAAATATAAGAACTTGAAATAGTCTTAATAAATATCTATTAAATCAGATTGAGCCCAATTTCAAATTTTCTGGATATTACATAATAGTAAAAAATTTAGAAACTTAAAACATCTTTTTTGTGATTTTTTCTATGACTTTTTAGATTTTTTATAAGTTTTTCTATGTTTTGTAATTTTTAGGAGTTTTTCTCAATATTTTCCAAAAATAATAGGTCAAAAAAATTCCAAAATAGATGGGATATTTTTAGATTTTTTAATTCATTTTGTAATTTTTATGAATTTTTAAATGCTAAAAAGGTAAAAATGCAATGTTTTTGAATTTATAAATAGGAAAATTATCTTTATTGCCTTACAAAACATATATGTGATAAAGTATGGTTCTTGGCATGTAAAATAATTTTTATAATATTTAGATGCAAAATGATATTTTCATTAATTAAAATACATGTACAAAATTAAATCAATAATATAGGGACCTATTTGCATTTTCTATGAAGTTTCAGAACATTTTATAACATTTTAACAAAATCCAAGGGTATACATATAATTTTTCATGCAATAAAATACAATCCACGCTAGCAGGGCTATAAATGTAAATAAATGAAACAACAAGACTAAGCATGCAATTTATCCAAAAATATTTGTACTTAGATTCAAAGTTTTTGGACCTAATAACACAAAGCTATGAGGGGGAACCATGTAAAATAACCCCCTCACGCGTATAGGCACGTGAGGTGTCATGGAATTATACAAAAGTGCAAATAACAAGAAGCTCAGGGTCCTTAGTACAAATATTGCAAAAATATTACAATGACAATTGAAAGTTTATAGAATAAATAATAAATACAAAATGCGATGGGGTTAGGTTGCAAAATACCCCTATACGTGCACTAGAAGACGACTTAAATGACTTCACTTATCCACGCGACTCTTCCTGAATGGCCGATGTTGCTTCAATGTTGGAGGGTCGAGATTAGATCCCACCTTCTGATCTGACAACCCTTGAGCGTGCGATCAGGAGACTGCTATATACCTGGAGTGTGCGACTTGATCCAATGGTTCCGAGCTTTTCAGGAAGAACAACGCAAGAACAGATGAGAGTTGAACTTTGATCTGGTCTCTAGGGAGATGCTGATGGTCTCCCGCGCTGTGCATGGTTCCAAGCTATTCAGGCTGATCTTTGACCTATTGATGCTATTTTAAATTGAAGAAATTAACAATCTATTTTGCAGGGATTTGATTGAGGATTTTAATTTGATTAATCTTAGGATTATTACGCATCATGCTTTGAGGATCTAATCTTTGCAGGGGCTCCCTTGAGAAGGAAGATTAAATTATTTCCCAAATTCATTATTGTGAGTAAAGATTTATTTTTATTTAAGGACATTCTCGATCTAAATTACAGGTAAATAAGGGGCCGGAGTGTCGATGAATTCTTACAGGATTAATCTTTGATCTATTGACCTTCCTTGCCTACAGCATGAGATTAATTTGAATATCTCTTGAGTTTAGTCCTTCTTGATATGTGAACCTATTTTAAGGATATTGATTAATATTTTTTGATTAAAAATCATAATCACAGATCTGATGCTTCACTTTTATTCTCTCTATTTATTTTCTTCGCATTACATCTCATTTTTTTGCATTTAAGTTTTGACACAGAAATTAACATTGCGATTAATTACTTAAATTAATTTGAAACCTCGTAACTAAAAATAGCCCATTCCCCATGTTCGACCTTGGTAAACTTACCAAGAAAAATACTACACATATTCAAATTTGAGGTTTTTACTGAATTGAAATTCGTCTCTTATGCTACAACTATAGTTTATTAAAGCGGAGTTTTACGGTTCACCAAATGGTGCCATTGCTGGGGAACGACACATTTTTAGGGTTTAGGTTAATTTCTGTAATTAATTTTTGTGAATTAATTTCTGTGTAATTTTATCTTTTGCATTTTATTTTTTTTGCATTTTATTTTCCATCTTTCTCTCACTTCTGATACTAACCGTAATTTCTCTCTCTCTCTCTCTCTTCGCATGGATTACTCGAAGCAATTTCAGATATAATTCAAGGGCCTACAAAGAAGACTGAATTTTATTTTTTTGTGATAAAGAGTTAGATAGATTTTATTTTATGCATTATTCACAAGGTCCCGCTCTCTGAACCTAGATAACGTGTAATAATTTAACTAGACTTCTCTGTGGTGTATCGGGTCTATTTCAACCCCTTCTGTGTGGTTGGGACCCGACTTGAGTGGCGAAATTAGTTGTACATACGCTAGCTTAGATTTATTGCTGATTGTGCTCGTAATTTTTAGGCCACACTTTTTCACTAACTAGGCATACTATAGATTGTTCGACTTACCCAAATATTCAAATCAATTCTTCCTGCTAATAAAACTATCTGTTCAGGGCGTTTTTCCTCTGTGCTTATCATTTAGTGTATTTTAATTTCCTTGTATTGCATCCCGCACGAAGAATGCTAGGAATCATTGAAAGTCGTCTTATTAGCATGCATCATTGATTTAAAGCTTGCATTGGCTTTTTTCGACTCTTTACTCATCAATTTTTACAACTTAGGAATTAAAAGAATTGGGTCTGCTCATTAGGCGTGATATTTTTGAGTTAACTAAGACTTAAGTGATAACCCTAATTTAAAATCGAGACTGCTAATCAAGGCGACTGTAAATAAAATTAGCATAAAATTAACCCTTGTATCTGGTGGAGAGAAACCCACTCATTGTTTTTAAGGACAAGATCGCACACTTAGGGTAGAGCCACAAATCTAAAGTTTTAATTTAGACTACTATTTATAGAAATAACTTGCTACTTTTCAGTGAGGGAACTTCCGGTAGCCGTTTTATGATCCATACTTTTCTTAGCAGAGTTGGTGGTTTAAAGGACACTGTGTAAGGCACTGTCCTTAAGTAACGGGTAGCCGTTTTACGGTCTGTACTTACATTTATACTGGCTGAAAGTAGGTGCAACTAGCTGTATGAACTCGAGATAGTCTTTGTGAGTAATTTTGGCTCCTAAAAGCTCCGCTTAATCTTCAAGACTATGTGATCACTTAAATTAAAATCGAAAAGATAAACGATCGAGCCCTAACATGCCTTCACCAGTGTTGAGTGGGTGAATTGTTGAGGTTGATTGGTGTTTGTTTTGTGTGAGTCTTTTGTATATTTGTACTTCCCGTGTATTCTCTCTCCTAAGTATCTATTTGTGCTCCAAAATCGCTCCTTTCATCAGAGATGTATTCTTCTGGATTTCTTCGTCCAGACTTTACGAACAAATCCTCGATCTCATCAATTAACTCATCACCTCGATTTCGAGATGACCCTCTTATCGAAATCCCTTGATCTTGGGATGACCCTCTTCCCAAGTCCCTTATGGGTTCAGTCAATCCCGTACTAATCCTATCTTCTACTCCCCTCCTGCCAAAGAAACTTTCATCTTTGGCAGAACCCCTAAACCTTTCAAGCATGAGCCTAACTCAGCTATCTGCATCTGAAGGTGAAGTAGAGGACAAGATGCCTCCCAAGAAGGACGAGGATAATGACACGTTGTGGGCACTTCTGGCTAGGGTAACCGCTGTCGAACAACACAATGCACTACTTAGGCACAGATGGAGGAACTACGATGAGGAGAAGCTGCTACGGAGGACACATACCTCCTAGAATTAGATGAAGGTTATAATTGGTCGAGGCTTGTACCCCTTGAGAATGCGTTTGAGCACAAACCGCATTTCCTCGCATTGTTGCCTAAGTTCGGAGGGAATAATCACGAAGAACCATATGCCTTCCTCCGGGACTTCGAGCTAGTCTGTGACAACCTATCCAACCCTAGGGTTTGTCAAGACTACATAAGGATAAGAGCTGTCCCCTTTGCCTTTACTGATAAGGCGGCTTATTAGCTAAAAAAATTAGGGTAAGTGGTCACCAAAAAAATCTACCATGCAAGTAGAACTAATTAAATGCGGATCAAGATTACAAGATTCACCCAACACCTGAGGGATCCATCCCATAAACCTGGGAAAGGTTCACAGACCTAATCCAGAAATGCCAAGGGCACGTGATAAGAAAAATGATGTTGGTACAAAATCTTGTTACTGGGATAAACCTTGAGACCCAGAGGTTAGTGAGTGCATCCTTTAGAGGAAGCTACATGGGACACCATGAGGATAACGTCTACAAGGTGCTCGAGAGACTAGAGGAATCCGACCAAGCACAAACCACCAGTCGGGCTTACGCAGCCAACTCCAAGAAGATGGTGAATAACTTATCAACTGACCATAATACCGACATGGGGATAATAGATGACAAGCTAAGAATTGTCGAGCAGATTTACAAGAAAGTGGATGAACTCCATAGAACATCTGATATGTAGAAATTGGCTAAACGCCCTGAGCAAATGGAAGAACTGACTGATGGGGTATCTAAGATCCAAATACCTACCCCGACTTTACCCCCTGCTCCCATTCACAAAATTCACTACATTCAAGGGCAAAGGGTAGGGCAACAGAGCCATTGGGGTGGATATCAAGTCTTTTCCCATCAAACAGAAGAAACCTCTACTCAAACTATTTACGAGGAACCTCCACAAGTCATGGAGTTAAATGGAGTTTGGTATAACCTTGATCCCGTCAATCGATCGAATCTAAACTCTACTCCGAACCCTCGTCCACCACTGTATCGACCAACCTCAATAGCAAAAATGGCAACAACATTTGTAGTACCATCCGGGTTATCAGAACCCGTAGCCTCAGCAGCAGCAGAAACAACAACAATATCAACGCTAGGGCTAGTAGGGCCAATTCAGACAATACCAACAGCCTCAGGCCAAGCAAGGCCAAGGGTCATCCTCTTCTTCAATCTCTCCCAAACTCTAGCGAGTGCTGGATGAACTTCATGATATGAAAGTCGACATCAATGAACTCTATCGTTGGAGAGATGACTTGACTGCACCCCAAACTGTGATTAAGTCCAGGCTAATCCAAATAGCCTCAGAAAAAATTAGGTATTAGTCTATGAATGTTCTTTACCTGAAAATGAGATCTTTTCACATGATAATGCATATCATATTTCTCTTAGGAGTGTAAAGACTGTAACCATGCCTGATCAAGCAAAAGAACATGTTGACATAGCCTTAGTGTCTATAAATTTACATAATTATGGGGAAGCAGAGGACGAGAGGCATGAGGAGGAGAAATAAGAAGTCCCACCCACACCACCTGTTGAGCAACATACCACTGAGGACTCAAGAGAGTCAGGATCGGAATCTGAAGGAGAAGCAACACCAAAACAACAACAGAAACAACAATCGTCCGCGGATTTCCCTATTTTGAGTCGAATCAGTCAAAGTCCTGTAAATACATTCTCTTTCAATAAAAGTGATGTTTTCAATCACGATGAGTCAATTCCTTTACCACGTGCTCTTACTACTGGAAAGACGAAAGATATAAAAATAAAAAATGATGATGAGATGGCCCGCATATGCAAAGAAAATATCAAGGTTACTTTATCCTTAGACGAGATAATTGAAAGAGAACCGACTTTACACAAGTACCTTAAGGTGAGATGCACATCAACAAGGACCAGCAAAAATAACACTAGCCGAACAAATAAGCACATACTCTCTATTGCCACATCTCATCTGATAAAAAATGAGCTACCAAAGAAGAAAATAGACATGGGTGCTCAATTTGTGACAAGCCAGATTACTGTGATTAAGTTTATCCGAACCTTGTTAGACAATGGCTCTTCCATCAATCTCATGCCCACCACTCTTTATGAACATCTAAAACTAGTCCCTTAAGAACTCCAGAGCGGTACTTCAATTTGATGACTCTTCAACTAAGAGGCCAAGGGGTGAGATCGGAAATATAGTTATCAACATAGAGGGACAAAACTATCCAATAGATTTCAAAGTCCTTGACATAGATGTCCCTAAAAATTGGAAAGAGTCCTAGATTATATTAGGTCAGCCCTTTCTCAGGAACATTGGATCCCTATTTGACTATACGTCTGGGAGAATTCAATTTGGAGAAGTTGAGCTAGAAATGAATCAAACTTGGTTTCAAAGACCTAACACTGAATCTAGCACCGAGTTTGAAAATTCAGAAACTAAGACAGAAGAAAATACATAAGCAACAGTTGGGCCATGGAGACAGAAACCGACCACAATGATAAAATCACTCTTATATGGAGAGGGCATTGTTGACGAATTAATCTGCAAGCTCATTCATGCATCAACCGACACTCCCAGAGACTTAGAGGTCCCTCTTGACCTATCGGTCCATTCTCTTTCTAGACAATCTTGGAGTGAGGTAGACAGATCGAATGCGGTGTTTGCCAAACCATAGTATACCTTGGCGATCCGGTGTCCCTGAAACAATTCACTCGGTGGCCGATAATGTTACACAAAACCTGTCCACAAGACATCTCCCCCCTACTCTTAAGTATGCCTTCCTTGCAGGAAATAAGGGTATGTTTCCGGTCATTATCAGCTTACGTTTGACTCAAGAGCAGGAGACCCACGTGCTTCAAATTTTAGAAAAAAATGCAAGTCTATAGGATGGAGATTATCATATCTTCAAGGGATTAACCCAACCATTTGCTCACACCATATTTACCTTGTGGATAATGCTAAACCCTAATGCGAATTCCAACGTAGGTTGAATCCAAATTTGCGGGAGGTGGTTAAAACTGAGATCGGAAATGGTGTAGGGGTAGAGTTCATTTATCCCCTCTCAGACTCCAAGTGGGTATCACCTTTGCACGTTGTCCTGAAAAAGTTGAGACTTCAGATTATCATCAATGAGGAGGGAGAGGAGATCACGACATGGGTACCTACGTCATGGAGTGTTTGTATGGATTACAGGCGCCTGAATGCTGCAACGAAGAATGATCACTTCCCACTGTCTTTTATTGCTCAAATTTTGTTGAGATTGGCAGGAAGAGAATACTTATGTTTCTTAGATGGGTATTTGAGCTACAACCAAGTAGCCATTGCCCAAGAGGACTAGGAAAAGACTACTTTTACGTGTCCTTTCGATACTTATGCATTCCAATGCATGCCTTTTGGGCTCTGTAACGGCCCTGGCACCTTTCAGCGATGCATAATTGCAGTTTTTGCCAAAATGGTTGAAGATTACTTGGAGGTCTTTATGAACGACTTCTCGTCCCATGGTGATTCATTCGATGATTGCCTATCACACTGGATCGAGTACTCGAGACGTGTAGGGAAGTGAATCTGATGCTCTTTTGGGAGAAAAGCCACTTTACGGTAAAAGAGGGCATCGTGTTGGGGCACATCATATTCAAAAAGGGAATGGAGATTGACCCTACCAAGGTGGATGTGATAAATAAAGCCACCAACCAACGTAAAACACGTGCGGTCTTTTCGTGGGCATGTCAGATTTTATAGAAGATTTATTAAGGATTTTTCAAAAATTGCCCGACTGCCAATTGAGCTCTTAGGGAGAGACACCGAGTTCCTTGCAGATCATAAGTGCCTTGAGGCCTTCGAGCTACTCAAAAAGATCATTGAGACTCATGTCCTACAAGCCCTTGACTGGTCTCTTCCTATCGATATCATGACAGGCGCTTCGGTTGCAGTAGGGTTGTGTTAGGGAAAAGGATAGATGGAGTCCCGTATGCTATTCACTATGTAAGCAAAATTTTGGATCTAGATCAGAAAACCTATACAATGACAGAAAATGAAATGCTTGTAGTAGTCTTTGCCTTGAAGAAATTCAGATCTTTGCTTCTAGGATCTAAGGTTACAATATACACAGGTCACTTAACCATCTGATACTTAATGGTGAAAATAGATACAAAAGCACGTCTCCTCAGATGGATGTTGTTGCTTCAGGAATTTGATTTATAGATTAAAAAATAAACCCGGAGTAAAGAATGTAGTGGCTGATAATTTGTCATGGATCGAGCAAGACAAAATCCGTGACTCACAATTGATCCGTGAAACCTTCCCAGACGAGTCAATTTCTGCTATTGACTCCCTCCCATGGTATGCCAGTATGGTTAACTATCTTGTCTCCAAGAAAGTTCCCCAGGGTTGGCCCAAGAACAGAATCGACCGACTCAAGTCGGAAGACATACACTACCACTGGGAGGATCCATTCCTTTTCTTTGAAGGATCGTATTGTATTTGGAGGAGATGTATTCCTCAGAAGGAATGCAAAGTGTCCTCAATCTCTACCATGCCTTGGAAGCTGGAGGACACCACTTCGAGAAGAGGACTGTCGAGAAGATATTACAATGTTGATTTTGTTGGCTGACCTTGTTCAAGGATGCTTATAATTTCGTTAGGTTTTGCCAAATCTATCAACGAATGAGAGGGGACCATTGGTCCCAAGGATGCCATGCTCATGCAACATACGGTCATTTGTGATGTATTCGACGCATGGGGCATTGACTTTATGACCCCATTCCCTAACAGTCAAGGATTTGAATATATTATTCTCGCGATAGATTATTGATAAACCCAAAAAATAGTCATCGATCATGTGTTCTACACAAGGCGGGAGCACAATCGTCGATCCGACCAACGAGAACCTTTGGATCCAATCAATAATTAACCCACACCAAGAATAAAGCAATTAAATATAAAAAATGTGGACTTAAAAAATATTATAACTCTACAACAATGTGTATAGCGTGCAAGTATGTGTAGAGGTCGAACACAGGGAGCAAACGGGAGAAGGAGGCAAAAAGATGCTAAAAAATCTTGTCTTTTATCTCTTGTCCATTTCATTGTTTTTGTGAGTTTTTAATTTTATATTATTTTTTATTTTTATTTTTTATTATTTTTTTGTATTTGCTTTTTAGTTTTCTATTTTTATATTTTCTTTTTATATTTTTATATTTTTATATTATCTTTTCTTTTATATAAACAATATATATAAGGCTTTATATATACAATATATAATAGTATATTTATATATACTAATAAATATAGATAAAATACAGAAAACAAATTCTTTTTAGGTTTTTCATATTTTTTCTAATTTTTGTTATTTTTGTGGGATTTTTGCTAATTTTTATGTATTTTAAAGTCAAAAATATCCTAAATATGGGATAAAATATATATGCTGAAATTGAATTGGATTTTAAAATAGTAAACAAGCTTTAAAATTATCCAAATAAATTTTAAGATATAAATATTAATATAAATAAAATTAAATTTTAAAATAAAAAAAGATATTTTTGGATTTTTATAATACTTTTTTAGATTTTTATAAAAGATTTTGGGGTTTTTAGATTTTTAGGCTTCTTATTTTTTCATTTTTAGTGATTTTTGTTCTGTAAATAAAATAGGATAAAATATACTATATGCAATTTTCTTGGATTTTTTAGACATATTTTAGATTTTTTTGGTATTTTATAAGTTAAACAAGGAATAAATACTCTTCTTTTTATTTTTAATAAATGGATTAAATTAAAAAATGCCAAATAAAATAAGGGTGTGAATATAAATGGCATGAAGCATTTGATCCTATTTTGTGTATTTTTAGAAGCACAATAGATATTTATAAAAATTAGAGAAAACATGCAAAATTAAGTGTCCTAGCAGGGGCATTTTTGCAAATAAAATAAACTACAAGGGGCTCGATGCAATTTCTACTGAATAAAAAAAATATTTAATTTTATTGTACCATTTAATAATTACAAAAATCGACAAGGGTTACACTGCAATCTGCCCAGCTCACATGGGACGACATGTGAACTGAGCTGGATTGGACCAATTGGAATTTCAATAAATACAGGGGCTTATTTGTAAAATGTCCAATTTATTTAACGTGCTATACTTTATTTACAGGATTAATTATTAAATACAAAAAAAATACGGGGCGAGATTTGCAAATTACCCCAAAGAGGCACGATCGGACGACACGGACGACTTCACTTATATATGAGGCACGATCCTAACGGCCCGTATCCCTTCGTCGATCAGCAGCTGAGATTAGATTGCTGGACGCGATCCGATGGTCGAAACGTTGCTTGATCGAACGGCTCTGATGCAACATGGAGGCTCCTCCTTCATCCAACAACAATGGAGGGGTCTGGAAGAACAGAAGAAGAACTCGCCCTGGGCGAGTTTCGATCTAGAATTGCGGGCGCCTCCGGCCTTCTCCGTCGCCACTGAGCATCTCTCTTCATTCCTGGGAGTCCTCTGCTTCGGTAGGTCTTGGATGCAGCCCAGGTGCTCCAGAATGATCCGACGATGGTGCTCACCTAGGTCGTATCCCCAGCTGTTGTCGCCCCTCAGATGGAGCCTTCCGGTCCTGCAAATAAGTGCAAAAGCATAGCAAGGAATATGCGAGGGGTCCGGGCATTTATTGGTGGAGGAACAAGGCGAGGCGCGGTAAGGTGATGCGTCTCCGTCGAATGATGGTGGAAAGAGATGGGTAGACCAGATCAAGGGTTAATCTGGGTGAAGGAAGGGTGGATCGAAGTGGAGAAACATTGGGAAGCGAAGTGGGGTGGTCAGCGGGTCGGTCAACAGACGGAGATGGTGGAAGAAGGGTTCACCAGAGCTAAGCTCCGACGAACTAGAAATGGGTTATCTTCACTAAATCTAACACCTAAAAGATCATCTAAATGCATGATTAAAAGCAAAAATTAAAATATACCTAAAATAAATAAAATGCACAGCTCTTACCTGGATTTCACACCAGGGAGCAGAGGTGGTCACTGGAGTTGGCCGCCTGGGTGCACCTCCGCCCTCCGTCGATCACCGCAAACTCAGGGATTCTCCCTCCGTCATAGGGATGCTCGCTTTGGACGAGTTATGGAGTTTTAGGGGGATGAAGACGACCAAAAAATCATGGAGGGGCAGATGTCTTTTATTTATACACAAGATGGCACCCTTATTTGACTGGCTAAATGCAAGATATACAAGTTATGTACAGAGAATACGAGGTGATGGCATGTATCTATGATGATCAGAGATCATATCTTCTGAAGAGATCGACGCTAATGGATTGATAGATCAACCGGGAAAAATGGGCGAAAATAGGGGATTGGATAGGCTGCGTCACTTCTGGTGACTAGAGAGGCAGTTGACCGGCAGTCAACTGACGAAGCTCTGCCATTAGGCCACGTTAGCACTACAGGACAAAATAGGCTGACCAATTCGTATTTTATTAATTCAATATAGTAAATGATTTTATTATTTTTTAATATAAAAAATGTTTATTATTTTATTAAGTATTTTAATATGATTTTTATTTATTTTTTTGACTTTATTTATTACTAGTTAATTTTTAATAGTGTATTTATTGGTATATTCATCTATGTTTTGTACATTTTTATTTTTATTTTGTATATTTTATTTTATTCTTTTATTCTTTTATATTTATAACTTATTTTTAGGAGTATAAATATATTTTTATTTTGTTTTCATGATATTATTTGTACACTTAAATAAATAGGTATGTATAGTTTACATGTATATTTTAGGTATTTTATCTATGTATTATATACATATTTTTATTTTAATGTATTTTATTAGATTTTATCTTGGTTTGATATTTTTAATAAAATATGAATAATATATACAATATTGTAAAAATATAAATGAATAAAGAATGAAAGAATATGATTCCCTTTTACAAGTATAACATAGGTATTTTGTCTATGTATTTACAGACTTATTTTATTTTACATTTTCTTTTTGGTTTTATTCTATTTTTAATATGCACATATATTGTAAATAATAATTACAAAATTATAAAAATATGAATTTGTAAAAATAATAAATAATGAATAAATTGAATATTTTAATCAGGTAAAATGCACAATGGGGGTCAAAAGCCTAACTTTCACACAGTAATTCCAATAAACATGAAACTACCTCCATTAAATAGCTTGTGAAAAGTATATACAATTAGATATGATTTTGATATGTTTTGATTTTTATTTGAAAGATATGGGTTTGTAAAATTGGGATTTTTACTTTTTATTTTGTATATAAAATGAACACTGTGTATTATTTTTATACAAACTCAATTTTGTTTTTTCATTTACATTATTATCTACAACTTTCATGTAAAAAGTTTCTTCATTTGATGGATAAATAATAAAGAATAAAATAGGTGTAAAAATGCATAAATAATGAATAAAATAATTGGGTTTTATTGTGTTTTTGGCCCTTATCTCCTCTACTTTATTCCTTGTCGACCAACTCAATTCTTGACTTGGTCTCGGGGTTTAGGGTTATAAAATATCTTTGATATTTTATTCCCTTTTTTTCTTCTCTTTATTCTATAATTTTGGCATTAAAAACAACATTATATACACAATAAATGCAATAAATCATGAGTGCTATTTTGTACAAATTACTGCTATTTACATGCATTAGCTAGGGTTTTTAAGACCAAAATTATAGAATAAAGGTGATGAAATGGAGATTGATCACCTCCCTATACTTGCCTTTGCTAGTCCGTAGCAAACACTTATGCAATAAGTATAAAAAGAATAGAGAAGAAAAGAAAAAGAAAGAATAAATGGAATTGATTTCAATTATTAAACTTGTCTTGATAAAATCAAACTTTGGAGCTCAGGTTAGACCTTGATGTGAAAGTGTGTGGAACCTGGTCAAGAACCAAATTTAAAACACAACAGCCTTCAAGAGTCACAAAACTCGGTTCAAACCACCTCAATAGCCAGGTTAGAACTAGCCTACATCATACGCAAACCCTTACAACTATGAAGCTGACTTGTACAGTGTAAGTGATAGTGTCTTTCCTCAACTGAAATGACAAAGGAACTGGCTTCTCCAGAGTGACAACCCAATGATTTCCCAATCCAGCACTCTGTCCTCGAGGAGTGGGGTATTCCCTTCTAAGTTCAAGTGGCATCCGACTCAAGAGGAGGAGGTGAATAAAAGAATGGACGGTAGCTAGTGTAGCTACCTATCTTGGGATGCATGACTAGTGTAGTCAAGTCATCCAGCTGCAGGCTCACATGGTATAACTTTGATGCTCAAGCTTGCTTATTGACTATACAACATATATACATACTCCGGCAGGCATTTTATTTTCAATCAAGCCTGTCCACTTTTTTGGAGTTTTTTTGAAATAATATTTACACCATCATTTACATAAGGGGTTTTTCCTCTTGAGCCAGAAGACTATCCCTCTTTTGAAGCATTATTGCAACCTTCACTCTCTTGTCTTTAGACTTCATGGCAACTGGAACAGGTTGGGGTGCACTTCCCTCCCTAGACGAGGACGAATGTTTCCACTAGTGTGCATCTTAAATCGGAAAATCCCTTCCCCTCACCCCTCCAACATAGTTGAGCCAAGTGAAAGGTGCAAGTGTCCAACTTAGGACACGACCGATAAGAGTCACGCGTGCATCTTGAAAAGTTCTAGTTAGTCAGTTGAGGTGACTTGAACCCAGCCCTAAGCCTCAAAAAATTAAGTCCTAATGGACTGAAGTACCTTAAACCTAGTTCCCATAAGGTTCCAGTGTAGTTGGGTACAATAAGGTCCAACAGAGCTCCAATCTTCGACTTTACTAGACTAGTTCAATCATCAAGTTCAATCCGAAAGAATGTGATTGATATGCAAATGCTATGTACAATGCAGAAAGAATGATGCAATTTTTCAAAAAGAATTTGAAAATAAAAAGATTTTTTGCAAATAAAAAGAATTTTGGCACACAAAAATAAAAGATATGCACAACTATTTACATGGGCGTGCTTCTTTTTATTTATTTACAAGGGTTAAGAATGTAAAGAATTTACCGATTCAAAAGTTATTTATTTTTATAGGTGTATATGTACAATTTGTAAATAATTTTTATATATATGTATATTTATTTTTATATATTTGTTTTATTTAATGATACATTTATTCCTCAAATTTATTTGCAAACAATTTTGAAAACTATAGTACATAATAATTTTTGCAAATATTTACAATCATTTGAAAGCTATTTTGCAAAGATTTTTCAAATACTATGCATAGATTTTTCAAAATATTTTTACAACCATTTTCAAAGTCATTTACAAATAAGTTTTCAAAATTTTTATTTTACACAAAGAAAAGAGTTTTTGTAAATCAAAATATTTTTACAAAGGTTGAAAATATTTTACAAAAAGTTTTCCAAACAGATCACACCACTTTTCAAATCATTTTGCAAAAAATATTTTTAACCTGATTTTTTAATCAGTATATAAAAAGAATTTTGAGGAATAAATTATGTTATTAATTGGTTTTTAAATGAATTATAAAAGTATATATAGTATATTTAGCCATATTTATTAATTAGACGAAAGTACGAGTTATGTCTAAAGTATATACGGAGTATATACGACCCCTTATGCTTAGCATGAGTTATGTCCTCATAGATCGAAAAGAGAAAGAGAAGACATAACTTGTACTAAGTATAGAAAAGCCTATACTACAATGACTGAATAAGAATTGAAAGAATGAAGAGATAAATGAATCAGAATTTGATCTTCCCCCTATACTTGGGATCAAATAATCCTAAGTATAACAGACTGTACACAAGGCAGGGAGGGTCAAGGGTGGGAATAAGAAGATCACCGCTTGGATTGTCTCCCCGCATACTTAGGGTGAGACATTCCTAAGTATAAAAGAGCAAATCAACAAGAGAGGAGAAAGTGGAGGGGATCAAAAAAATGAAAGAATCTGGGGTGCACCCCCTATACTTAAGACAAAGTACATCCTAAGTACAGAAAACTGACAAAAAGGGCGACACCACTTTTGCAGAAAATGAAAAATGAAAAGGAAAAGAAGAAAATAAGAAAAGACAGAGAGATACCGATAGATAAAAAAGATCGTAGAGGATGTACGCATCACCCCCTATACTTAGGGAGAAAGATCCTTAAGTATAAGCAACGACATGAGTGATGAAATAGAACGAAGATGGAACAACATGGTGTGTACCCTACTAAACTTAGGACAAGGTATGTCCTAATTATAGACACAAAGATATGGCGAAAGATCTGGGGTACACATGACGTACGAGAGAAAGAATGAAGGTAAGAAGAAACACATATATACAATAAGGTAGGCTGGTGAAAATGCAGGATGGTATCTGATAAGTGAATACTGTACTTGTGTCATCGTCTCCCTGTGAGAACGACGATGACATCCGAAAGTGAAAAGACACCCGGGTCTATAATTAAGTGGGTGTTATCTACCGGGGAAAATAAATCGAAAACTAAACGAGGAACTGGTAGCACGAAGTAAATCATCGGCTCATAAGAAAGGATTGAGAGGAGCCGATTACGGAAGACAAGGAGGAAGAAGGAACAGTACAGACTCCTCCAGGTCAATCATGATCTCAGAAAGATATAAGAAGTGGAGAATAGGAGACTCTCAATGCAACGTGATATCCAGTGATCATAAGGTCAGAAGGATCATGGACATACTGAACATCACAAGACATGGCTCAACCCTGCGATCGTCGTCAAGGTGAGCAGACTCAGGTGAGTTAAAGATCACAGAGTAATCATAAGACTCAGCTCCGTGCTCCAACAGAAAGGAGACACAATCAGGGAAGAGATTGAGTACTCAATTAAGAAGACTCGGCTTCGTGCTCTACCAGAGGGGAGACACCATAAGTAAAGCCGAGTACCTAGAAAATGATGTACTCTCCCACAGATAACCCTCGGGGAACGGAACATACTAGTCAATGAATAACAAGATAGAGCTCACCCTTGTGACGGTCGTCAAAATGAGCGGGCTCGAAGGAGTCGGGTCCATCAGACGGATCACAGAAGCGATCTTGGTAGGTGACAGATTGTCTACCAGCAGAAGAGACCGACAGATCAAGAAATTCTCATAGTCTATCGCAGATAACCCTCAGAGAGCACTATGAACTAGGCAATGAATGATCATGAAAGTGATAATCATCCTTGCGGGGACCGTCAAGGAGAGCTGACTCAAAGGAGTCAGTGAAGTTGGCCTCGTGCACCGACAGATCGGGCACACAATCAGTAAGGGAGGCCAAACAATCAAATCAGACGGTGCGGTTTCGAGCTCCATCAAGGTGTAGACAAAGTCAGTGAATGAAATCAATCGTAAAGAAATTGTTGCCTCCTCCCGAAGATAGTCCTCTGGGAGTAATACAAACTAGGTCAATGAATTCATGGGATTGTTGGCATTGAATCTCAGGTCCTCAAATCTAGCGATCAATCCTCAAGAGGGCATACGATCATCGAGGGACAAAAGAGAATCATGTCAATCACAGTACGTCCCTCAAGTCAATCCAATCAGTTGAGAAGGCTCAAAATGTCAGCAGAAATCCTCTAAGAGCCACAGGTGGATGGACAAGTCATGATATTGAGGATGGGTCAATCAAGAAGATGAGTGAGATCATGTGGGTTCTAGTCATCGTCACTATGAAGTACAAATCAAGATTAGTCAATCAAACCTCTGAATAAAGATGGAAGGAACCTCAAAATAGATCGATTATTCATAGCTCATGAAATCATCATCAAATCATCGTAAAACATCACATCCTCACTTTGGTGTGCGTGATAAAAAATCCTCAAATAAGCATCAAACCTAATACTAGTGCATCAGAAATAATCGTGCATTATCAAAGTCCTCAATAATATCTATGCACAAATCCCAAGTCAGATCCACCAAATTTAGCATATCATTGTCAACATCCTCAAGACGTGCTCGATTTACTCAAATAATCAATGTAAGTCATAATCCTCGACGCGGGCTATTCCTACAAGCACAACAATCCTGGGTGATAGAGATGATAAGACAAAGGGGACGAGGAGGGTAGGCGAGAAAAGATCGGAATAAAGACCAAAATTGTGTGTTCCATACAAGGCGGGAACGCATCCAAAATTGTGGTTCAAGGAGAGGGTTTCCTCGATCGGACTAGATAGGGGTGATATGGGCAAGGAGAAAAGCCACAAGATCTGGCGAAGATGATGAAGCTCAAGACCCAATATCACGACTGAAATGCAGATGAGGAAATGTATATATAAGAGAGGTAGAGAGACTCAATGATAAAAATGATGAATCACACGAATGGGACCGTAAACATCGAGAGATGAAAATGCAAATGGACTCAAAGAACAATCAATGTACAAGGCAAACCCCCGATTCACCTACTTAATACAATGAAGACCAAGACGACATTTTATCTTTTAATTTTTAAAGTTAGGTGAGTTTCAAAAAGTTGTAGTTGTACATAACGAAGATAGGCTTGAGATTTGGGCACTAATCCTTAGCATGTACGTAGGAATAAAATGCACAGATAAGGAGGGAGTTTCTCTCCCCAAAACAATGTGTCCATTACATTTTGTTTTTAAGTCCAATAGAGTTAGCAGTCCCGATTTTATCTAAGTTATCACTTTTTTGGTTATTTTTCAATGCACGTACCTAACAGGGTTTCCAATTCCATTTAACATCCTAAATGAGCAAAATCAGAGGGAGAAGATCAGAAAAGCCATGCAAGTCGGAAAATCGATGATGCATGCCAAGTCAGAAGACTTACAATGCTTCCCAGCTCTCTCCATGCGGGATGCATAACATAATTGAAAACCTATGCTATATGCAAATGCAGTCCAATGAAATCACCTTAGATGAGTAAATGCTATTAGCGTGAAGAACAAGATTCTAATTATTTAGAACTGAGATCCAAAAGTCCGGTCTCTGAAGTGCATCGGTGTCCGCCACAACGGATCCTGCCAGTACTGTATAGCACCTCTCTCGGCACTCGATCTCAAATCCAAATAAATATCAATTATTATTTGACTAAGTCCAAGCACGAAACTAAAGGTACATGCTAATTATTAGGGGCTTTGTACCTTAATCTGTCAAGCAAGAAAATCCTAAGCTAGGGCTCATTCACACAAAATAAATAAAATGAAAAGCGAAAATCAAATAAAGAGAAAGCAAGAAAAACACTAGAAAACCGGTGAGGCCCCCCAGGGAACAATCCCCCAGGCAATGGACCTTGTGAAGTCGAAGGTTCTGTGAGAGTCCAAATTATTACAATTAATGATCACTCTCTCATATGAATGTTCATGATAATAATAATAATACAAAAATAATGGACTGTTCTGCAAAGATTCTCTTCCATTTTCCTTTGCTACCCTCTCTTACCGGCTAAGTCTGGAAGCCGGCTCCCCCTTGCTTGGGTGCACCGATCCTCCTTTAAGGTCCTACCTCATGCAACGGTCCCTCGCAACAAAGTCAAATAGAGAAGAGTGGTCAGAACCATCACAATTAATATCAAATAATTAATGAAAAATGAATAAATAAACAATAGAAATAAATAAATAAATGCGAGAGATAAATAAATGAACAAGAGATAATAGACAAAATAAAATAGTGTCCAACTATGCGACGTTGCTCCCCGGCAACAATGCCATTTGATAAACCCAAAAAATAGTCATCGGTCATGTGTTCCACACAAGGTGGGAGCACAGTCGTCGAGGCGACCGACAAGAACCTTGGATTCAATCAATAATTGACCCACAATAAGAGTAAAACAATTAAATATAAAAAAAGTGGAGTTAAAATTTATTATAACTCTACAACAATGTGTATAACGTGCAAGTATGTGCAAAGGTCGACACAGGGAGCAAACGGGAGAAGGAGGCAAAAAGATGCTCAAATGTCTTGTCTTTTATCTCTTGTCCATTTTATTATTTTTGTGGGTTTTTAATCTTATATTATTTTTTAATTTTTGTTTTATATTATTTTTTGTATTTGATTTTTATTTTTCTATTTTTCATATTTTATTTTTATATTTTTATATTTTTTATATTACCTTTTCTTTTATATAAATAATATATATAAGGATTTATATATACAATATATACTAGTATATTTATAAATACTAATCAATATAGATAAAATACATAAAATAAATTCTTTTTGGGTTTCTCATATTTTTCTATTTTTTGTTATTTTTCTGGATTTTTTTTCTAAATTTTATGTATTTCTAAAGTAAAAAATATCCCAAATAAGGGATTAAATATATAAGGCGAAATTGAATTGGATTTTAAAAATAGTAAACATGCTCCATAATTATCCAAATCAATTTTAAGATATAAATATTAACATAAATAAAATTATAAAATAGAAAAAGATATTTTTGGATTTTTAAATATTTTTTCAGATTTTTTAAATAATTTTTCAGATTATTATAAAATATTTCGGGTTTTTTATTTTTAGGCCTTTTGTTTTTCCATTTTTAGTGATTTTGGTCTCTAAATAAAATAGGATAAAATATACTTTATGTAATTTTCTTGGAATTTTAGACACATTTTTAGATTTTTTAGTATTTTATAATTTAAACAGGGAATAAGTAGGCTCCTTTTTATTTTTAATAAATGTATTAAATGCAAGAAATGCCAAATAAAATATGGGCATGAATATACATGGCTTGAAGCATTTGATCCTATTTTTGTGTATTTTAGAAGCACAATAACTATTTATAAATATTAAAGAAAACATACAAAATTAAGTATCTTGACAAGGGCATTTTTGCAAATAAAATAAACTAAAAGGGGCTCTGTGCAATTTTTCCTGAATAAAACAACATTTATTTAATTTTATACTATTTAATAATTACAAAAATCGATAAAGGTTACAGTGCAATCTGCCCAACTCGCGTGGGACGAACGTGAGCTAAGCTGGACCAGACCAAACTGAAATTTCAATAAATACAGGGGATTATTTGTAAAATGTCCACTTTATTTAACACATTATACTTTATTTATAGGACCAATTAATAAATACAAAAAAATGCGGGGTGAGATTTGTAAATTACCCAAAAAGGTGCGATCGGACAACGCAAACGACTTCACTTATACACATGGCGTGATCCTAACGGCCCGTACCCCTTCGTCGATCAACGGCTGTGATTAGATCGTTGGACGCGATTCTATAGTCAGAACCATTGCTTGATCGAATGTCTCTGATGCAACGTGGAGGCTCCTCCTTCATCCAACGACAACTGAGGGGTCTGGAAGAACAGAAAAAGAATTCGCCCTGGGCGAGTTTCGATCTGGAATCGCGGGTGCCTCCGACCTTCTCTGTCGCCGCCGAGCATCTCTCTTCGTTCCTGGGAGTCTTCCGCTTCAGCAGGTGGTTTTGGATGCAGTCCTGGTGCTCCAGAATGGTCCAACGGTGGTCCTCGACCTGGGACGTATCCCCAGCTATTGTCGTCCCTCGGATGGAGCCTTCTGGTCCTGCAAATGAATGTGAAAGCATCGCAAGGAATAGGCGAGGGGTCCAGGCATTTATTGGTGGAGGAACGGGGTGAGGCGCGATGAGGTGATGCGTCTCCGGCGAACATCGGTGGAAAGAGATGGGCGGACCATATCATGGGTTAATCGGGGTGAAGGAAGGTGGATCAAAGTGGAGAAACACTGGGAAGCGAAGTGGGGTGGTCGGCGGGTCAGTTAACAGACGGAGATGGTGGAAGAAGGGTTCGTGGGAGCAGAGCTCCGACGAACTACAAAATGGGTTATCTTCGCTAAATTTAACACCTAAAAGCTCATCTAAATACAGAATTAAAAGCCAAAATTATAATATACCTAAAATAATTAAAATGTGTAGCTCTTACCTGGATTTGACACCAGGGAGCAGAGGTGGTCACCAGATTTGGCCGCCTGGGTGCACCTCCGCCCTCCGTCGACCGCCGCGAAGCTCATGGGTTCTCCCTATGTCACAGGGATGCACGCTTTGGCCGAGCCACGGAGTTTTAGGGGGATGAAGATGACCAAAAAATCATGGAGGGGCGGAGGTCTTTTATTTATACACAAGATGGCACCCTTATTTGACCGGCTAAATGCAAGACATACAAGCTATGTACAGAGGATACGAGGTGATGGCGTGTATTTATGATGATCAGAGATCATATCTTCTGAAGAGATCGGTGCTAATGGATTGATAGATCAACCGAGAAAATGGGTGAAAATAGGGGATTGGACAGGCTGCGTCACTTTTGGCGACTGGAGAAGTAGTTGACTGGCGGTCAACTGACGAAGCTCTGCCATTGGGCCACTTCAGCACTACAAGACAAAATAAGCTGACCAATTATTATTTTAGTAATATAATATAGTAAATGATTTTACTATTTTTGAATATAAATAAAAAAATGTTTATTATTTTATTAAGTCTTTTAATATGATTTTTATTTATTTTTTGACTTTATTTTTTAGTTGTTAATTTTTAATAGTGTATTTATAGGTATATTCATCCATGTTTTGTACATTTTTATTTTTATTTTGTATATTTTATTTTATTTTTTATTCTTTTATTTTATATATTTACTACTTATTTTTATGAGTATTAATATATTTTTATTTTATTTTTATGATATTATTTGTACACTTAAATAAATAGGTATGTATAGTTTGTAGGTACATTATAGGTATTTTATCTATGTATTATATACATCTTTTTATTTTAATGTATTTTATTAAATTTTATTTTGGTTTGATATTTTTATATAGAATATTAATAATATATAAAATATTGTAAAAATATAAATGAATAAAGAATGAAGGAGTATGATTCCCTTTTACAAGTATAACATACGTATTTTGTCTTTGTATTTATAAACTTATTTTATTTTACATTTTATTTTTGGTTTTATTTTAGTTTTAATATGCACATATATTGTAAATAATAATTACAAAATTATAAAAATATGAATTTGTAAAATAATAAATAATGAATAAATTGAATATTTTAATCGGGTAAAATGTACAATGGGGGTCAAAAACCTAACCTTCACACAATAATTCCAAAAAATATGAAACCACCTCCATTAAATAGCTTGTGAAAAGTTGTATACAATTAGAGATGATGTTGATATGTTTTGAGTTTTTATTTGAAAGATATGAGTATGTGAAGTTAGGATTTTGGCTTTTTATTATGTGTATAGAATGAACACTATGTATTATTTTTGTACAAACTCAATTTTGTATTTTCATTTACATTATTATCTACAACTTTCATGTAAAAAGTTTCTTTATTTGATGGATAAATAATAAAGAATAAAATAGGTGTCAAAATGCATAAATAATGAATAAAAGAATTGGGTTTTATTGTGTTTTTGGCCCTTATCTCCCCTACTTTATTCCTTATCGAACAACTCAATTCTTGACTTGGTATCAGAGTTTAGGGTCATAAAATATCTTTGACATTTCATTCCTTTTTCTTTTCTTTTCTTTATTCTATAATTTTGGCATTAAAAACAACATTATATACACAGTAAATGCAATAAATCATGACTTCTATTTTGTACAAATTACTGCTATTTACATGCATTAGCTAGGGTTTTTAAGGCCAAAATGATAGAATAAAGGTGATGAAATGGAGATTCATCAATTATCTATCTAGGTGGGTGGAGGCTGACCCTACTCGAGCTACAGACAACAAGAATGCCTGTAGTTTTTTGAAAGATCATATAATTTCGAGGTTTGGGATCCATAAGATATTAATATCTGATGGGGGTAGCCACTTTGTCAATCGAGAAGAGAATTGACTAAGGAATACAACATCGAGCTTCACATCGCTAGTCCTTTCCACCTACAGTCTAATGGCATGACAGAGGTGTCAAAACAAGGAGGTCAAAGGAAATTTTCAGAAGCTCATCTGCCCTGACATGAAGAACTGGTCCCAACTCGGACTAAGTTCTATGGACTTACCGGACAGCTTACAAGACCACATTGGGCACCTCTCTGTTTGGAATGGTATATGGAAAGCGGTATCATTTGCCCGCAGAACTAGTGCATATCAGAATGGGCAATAAAAAGGATCAATTGGAATTGTCACCAAGGAAAGAAGAATAGAGTTATGGATTTAAATGAACTATCAGAGATCATAAATCATGCATATGAGAACAACACAATTTACAAGGATAGAGTAAAGAAATGGCACGATAAGCACATCCGAACAAAAAGCTTTGTCCCAGAACATAATGTGAGGTTGTTTAATGCAAGATTGAAAAATTTCCACGGCAGACTGAAATCCAAATGGACGGGACCTTTCATCATGAGAGAGTTTCACAATAACAGAATTGTAGGGATCTCAGAGACCGTAGATAGCACACATATTTCTACAGTCAGTTGCTTAAACATTTTGTCGAATCAAGTGAGAAGGTATCTGTTTTAGGCGAAAGACTCAAGCGACTTGGATGAACCACCTCTCCCATAAAAAATCCATCACTTTTCTGTATATCCATCACTCCATTTATCTCCTCAGTCCCCCACCTATAATTACTTCCTATACTCAGACTGACCTAAGTCTAAGTATAGGGGGACCAACCACATTGTGATTTCTTTGCTTCTATTATTTCTTCTCATCATCGACCACCTTATTTCTTGCTCTTCTACTATACTCAGGCCCTAAAAAGCTTAAGTATAGGGGGTCAGGTCGACCTCATTTTCTTTTAGCTCAACTATACTTAGTATAAGCTATGTATTCATTTCACTTTATGCCATGAGGACATAGCACCAACTAATTATGGGGGGTTGTTTGTAAATATTCTATATACTTTATTCATAGCTCATACTTTAATTGTTTCTATCAAAAAATCAGGTATGGGTATAAGTTGTATATATTAGGTATACTATACTAAATTTCTTGCATAAATAATACTTGTTTTCAAAAAAAGAAAAAAGAAAAAAAATGAAAAAATAGGGGGTATAACAAAAAAACTAACTGAAGATTTTATACCTGACATTTTCACTACCATTCAAGACTTGAGGAATGAAAGAAACTCATGTTTTTAAGGTCCTTTGATTCAAGGTTAATTATCCTTAGTCATTAAGGTTTTAGACTTAATACTAAAAACTTCCCTAGTTTGAAAGATGTGAGCACTATATTACGCGCTTAATCTCTACCTTTAACAATATGATCATCACATCACTTCACAACTGCATGAATGATGAGATGAGTTTATATTTCACTTAAGGGAGTGGGACTTGATATGTGAGTCTAGATCTGATTTTATGATACTAGAGGATGGGATAAAATCGATGAAAGCTTCATGAAACTTGAGTGTCAGCAAACCCTAGCCAGTATGCAAACAAGTTCACATGCTATTGTTTGATATTGACCTATGTGCCAGGGTGTAATGAAATTAAATAATTGTTGATCAATGTGCACCAACTCTTGGTAAAAGCATATGAGCTAGCCAACAAAAAGAAAAGAATATGAATGAAAAGAAACAGAGCTCTCACAGTACAAGTTAATATCAAAGAGCTTCCACCAAGGCGAGCGCTCCCAAACATTTCAAAGTGTCCACTTGGACCAAAGCTACTATGATCAAGGAGTCGAGTTAGCACCCAAAGTGGGCTCTACATCGTATAGTGATACAAGTCTGGGTGTCGAAGTTATCTTAGATACTCAAAAGAGACACACCCGGATGTACTCCTAGGAAAACAAGTTTAGATGACTCCAAGCTCTCTTGATGGACACATTGATCAACAAATAAAAATATACACGTGTTGACTAATAAGGCACTCGAGTGTTCCAATGTAAGGGAAAAATGAAATTACACAAACCTATGTCCTCTATCCTATGGCCTGTCATCTACACTTTCAAGTTTGACAAACTACTGAGATGATAGATTGAATGAAAGAACTTATTTATTCCCTAGTGTTGAGGATTAGGTCTTGAGGAGAGTCTCTTGGATCAAGACTTTGAGTGATGTTTGACTCGACTCTCATGATTGTAGCACACATTAATTATCCTTTATACTATATGTACAAGATTCATAATGAGACAAGTCTTGAAATTCACACATGCACAATCAGGGATTCGACCTTCTAATTCACTAAAATTTGCTTGGGGACAAGCAAAGAGCTAAGTATAGGGGTGTGATGAATCATGATTTATCTAATTTATATGTATATTTTAGCAAAATCCCCTTAATAAATCACCAATTAAACCACTTAAAATCAATTAATTAACATTCACTAATTTTGCTCGAATTACGGATTAAAATCTGCAAATAAATAACCTTGTTTTTGACGTATATTGAGCTTATTATTCTATGTACAAAAATCATATATTTTAAACTGTTTCTTTCTTTAATTTACTCTTTGATTAAGAACTAACTCTTCATAACAAAATAAAATCCATAAAAAAGAACAAAATCAAGAGAAAACACACAAATCCGACTTTGTATAAATTGTACATATTTTATCTTTGTTAATTTTATTTTATCTTTTTCTAACCTATAAAAAAATCCATAAAATTAAATTAAGTATGTACATATTGTATATACATTAATTCACTAAATAAAAATCAAATTAAAAATACAAAATCACAAAATGTAAAATATATTTTATTATATGTAGAGTACCTCCAAAAATACTTTTTGTAGAGTTGATCTTTTTCGCTTTTTGATCCTTCACGAAAGTTGTATATCTCGTTGAGACGAACAACTTTCATGTTGACCACTTTTTTATTTGACCTCATTTGCTCTTTATTTTTTTATTTTTCTTTTAATTTAATTTTATCTTTAGTTTATTTTTTATTTTTTATTATTTACTACTTATTTTTATTTAATTTTACTTTTTATTTAAATTTTATTTTATTTATTTTTATGAATTTTTCCTTTTTCTTTTTCTTTCCCCTATCTTTATTTTCTCTCTCTCTCCTCTCACTTACCCTCGGTCACATGCAGAGCACGTGACCCCTGCCCCCCATCAGCCTCTCTCCCTCTTGTCACGTGTAGAGCATGCAACCCACCTCTCCCACTGCCGGCCATGTTCTCCACACATGACGCCTCCCCCCTCCCCTTCCCAGTCCCATAGCCCGCCGCCTCCCTCTCCTGTAACGGTCACTGCCCACCTCGTGCCTCCATCGTGGTCGTTGTGTGTCTTCCCTCATCATTACACCCCAACCGTTACCCTCCTTGCCTACAAAACCTCTTCCCTCACCTCCTTCCTTCGCCATACACTATTTCATCAGCTTCTCCCTAGTGTGATCTCTCTCTCAGGTGACAGCTCGGAGGAGCTCCGCTAGCGCTATCACGAGAGTCAGAGTTGAGGTGTGATCCACGACCATTTGTTTTTCGTAGAGTGCAGCCACTCGATCTACAGAGCTCAGGTCCCCAGTTCACCAGAACTTCGAGCGAGGACCATGCTTCTTAAGAGCACACCCCAAGCAATCCCTTCCGTCCATCTCCATCGCTCTCCAAGCCGCGAGCTCCGCCCTTCATCGAAGTAGCTCCAAATCTTCCCATCTCCGGCCTCTCACAAGACAGAGCTCCACTCGCTCCGACTGGAACCTATCCCTTCCACTACGTATTTTTGCATGCTAATCCTCTGCAGGTACCACTCTACCCGGCCTCCCACCAGAGTCCGCCCCACCATCGTAGCCCAACCACCACCTCACGCTTCGCCGCCTGCAGCACCGACTCGAGCGTGTATCACTTGAGGTCAAGCTCCTCTCGCCTCGCCACTTGCCACTTCTTCACCCTCGATCGTCGTCTCCCTCTACCCCGTAGCCCCAGAGCTCCACTGCATTATCCATCGTTGGATCAGGGGTTGCCCTTGATCCAACAGTCCTGTAAGCCTCCACGTGTCCTCCCTAAGCCTCGGCCCAAGCCTCAAGGCTCGGGTCGATCAGAGAAGCCACCAGCTGCCATGTAGGCTCGAGCATCCGAGCCACCACCCAAGCCTTCAAGTCACATACCCAACATGTGAGTGGGGCAAACTATAATCAATCCCTCGCTTGTTTCAGAATTTACAAAGAGATCCTTGCCCAACGATTTACGTGCCCTATGCGTGTGCTCATGGGTAATTTGTAGGAAATCTCCAATGATTTTTGGAAATTGCACATAGGTCCCTACATGGACCCTCTTGAGAAGAAAACTCATATTTTTATTGCATTTTAGTCCTTATCATTTCAATTTATCATATCTTTCTCGTTAGAACTCATATTTTAGCATATAATATGTCATTTTGAAGCTATTCATGTGCTCTTTAATTTTATCTATCTTATGGACAGATCTGAGGATAATATTGATGGTTATCATTATTTAAACTACTTAATCTGTGCAGGTTGATCTTTGACCTATTGGTGCTATTTTAAATTGAAGAAATTAACAATCCATTTTGTAGGGATTTGATTGAGGATTTTAATTTGATTAGCCTTCTTAGTATTGTTGCGAATCATTCTTTGAGGATCTAATATTTGCAATGTCTCCCTTGGGACAAAATATTAATTTTATTTCCCAAATTCATTATTGTGATTAAAGATTTATTTTTATTTAAGGACGCTCTTGATCTAAATTACATGGAAATAAAGGGCCAGAGTGTCTCGAGGAGTTCTTACAGGATAAATCTTTGATCTATTGACCTTCCTTGCCTGCATATTTGGATTAATTTGAATATCTCTTGAGTTTAATCCTTCTTGATCTGTGAGCCTATTTTGAGGATATTGATTAATATTGCTTGGTTAAAAATCATAATCACAGATCCAGTTCTTCAGTTTTATTCTCTCTATTTATTTTCTTCGCATTACATCTCATTTCATTGCATTTTAAGTTTTGACATAGAAATTAACATTGCAATTAATTATTTACTTAAATTAATTTGAAACCACACAACTAAAAATAGTCCGTTCCTGTCTTCAACCTTGGTACACTTACCAAGAAAAATACTCCACATATTCAAATTTGTGGTTTTTTCTGAATTGAAATTCATATCCTATACTACAACTATAGCTCATTAAAGAAGTATTTTCACGGTTCATAACTGTGATGCTCAAAATGATCCTAGGATGATTTCACAGCAGGTGGATAGTTAAAAAAGGTTCAGACCTTATCAGAGGAGCTCGAGCTCCTGGAGTTGCTAGGTTGACTCGATCAGACCCTCAGAAAGAGTTTGTTCGTAAACGAACAACTTTAAGGCTTATGGGCGAAGTACCTTGATCCAGTGATGAGCAAAAATGGGGGTTGGATGAATTGATCTCTAAGTAACGATGGAGGAGAAGATCAGCCGAACTTGATTTGATCGAGATCAGGGTGGAATTATGGGATGGAAGATGTAAAAGCGCAGTGAGAAGAAGATGGTATGGTTGGGGGTCGGTCAACGGTTGAAACAAGAGGAACAGAGGCCGAAGCTCAGAGCTCCGGTGAACTACGATATTTGATTTAAGGATAAAATAGACGAAATTGAATGAAATAAAATTCAAACCTAAGCTATTGACGAGTCTGAAATTCACTTATTTAATTAGTGTGAATTAAGCTTTAATGTGTCATTATAATTACGTTGGGTTTAGAATCGATCAAGAAATAAACACAAGAAATTAATTAATTTTATTCGGCGTGGTTTTATGTTTATTTTACTTGGGCAAGTCCCAAGGTCGAACTCAAGGAGGCAAAGGAACAACCTAGAATTTTGTCTATCAAAGTTCATACACAATTTTGAGATGGTATTTTATTGGTATTTTTAATGCAATTTTGGGATGCAAATATAAATGAGGCTAATTTTAGGGACTAAAATGCAATTTTCAATCAAACGATGTCCGGAAAATACGAAACGTGGCCAAAATGTTAATTATGATGAAATAAATGGATTTTTTTTGGAATTTTTAGATGCAAGATAAATATTTTGTAAATTTATGAATGCAAAAAAAGTGAATTTCAATAATTAATTACAATAAATATTAAAACTATTTATTTTCAAGGGATAAATTTATCCAAGACCTATCACTAGGTGATCGATCTCAAAAAAATCCTAAACCTTAAAAATAAGAGTTCTAATACCTATTAAAAATTAAATATTGAGATATGCAAAATGATTTTTATATGGCAAACTATGCATGCAAATCAATTCTTTTTTGAAACGATGTTAAATACAACTAATTCTATGATCCGTGATTTTTGGTAATTTTCAGAGCAATGGTTAAGTAATTATGAAGTTCAAAGCACATAATGACTTAAATATGTAAATTTCCATAAGAATATTAATCATTAATTAACTACAGACCATAAAAATATCAAAAACATGCCATGATGTAGAGAATTAATTGTAGAACAAAATGCCTATTTTTAATAAATAAAATAATGTGATGTAGAGGTTAAAAATAGAGGGGGAACACATGATTCTGTTTGCAATATAGAAAATTAAATAAAATAACAAAATGATGAACATGGGTATAAGTGAAATTATCAAGACCCTTGGGGGTTAGATTGGAAAATTCCCAAGGGCACATGCTGCATAGGTGCCCTTGGGGGCACCTGGACCTTTGTGCTAACAAGAATATCTAGAGGGGGTTCTTCGTAGCTTTTCCTATCAGTCACGTACGTGAACTTGAAGTGACAGGGATGCCTCAACAATTCAAGGAACGGCCGAGGGCTTCGATGAAATTAATCCCCTCCCATCACATTAGGCGGGGGTGTTCTCTAACGTTCCCTCTGCTATGAGCCGCGTATTGAGGAGGGCATTGGGATGGGAGCCTGGCCGTTGGCAGTGGCATCGTGGAGGAGCGATAGAGTGTGCAGCGGTGGTTGGTCCCAACAGCGGAGATTCCAAGGAGGTTTGGCCGAGGGCGAAAGCGTGGACGGTGCTTCGGTGGCTGGAGCGGCGGAGATCCAGAGGCGGTGAAGTAGACAGCGAGGAGGTGTGCCCTTGTTGCAATTATGAAGATGGAGGCGTTGACTCCTGGCACCGGCCAGGAGGTGGCGATGAAGAGGATATCGATGTCTCAACGACGCGAGGAGGCCGGAGCAAGGCTAGCACGACTGCTGCGTGCTGCGGCAAGGCGGGGATACAAGCATTGGATCTCGACGGCTGACGAAGGTGATGCTGTCACCATCAACCTCGTCTTCAGCTGTGGATCGACGGATGAATCAAGAAGAGGGCGGCGCTGGTGCTTAAATAGCGCTCGAGGGACTGCCGTAGATGGACATGGGATTGGCGATTGATCTGAGGGGATTTGACGAGGGGATCAGACTGGGGAGGAGAGTTTCATGATGGCACGGCGAATCGGAAGCCCGTGGAGGATATGTGACGTCGACGCTTGATTAGAAAGGCAGATCGAGGAAGAGGTTACGGATGGCCATAGATGGAAGGTGGCCGGGCGACGCAGCAAGAAACGCGGAGCAGTACCGCCTCCTAATTGGGAAAGTAGGGGGAGGATCGGAGAAAGGGAATGGCGCATAGGTGCCATCCGATCGACCGAGATTGGACGACCCTAGTGCAGCCACGTGGCAAGACTTTAATAATTAATTTTTTTATTTTTTTATAAATAAAAAATAATATATAAAAGGGCCAAAATTGGGTGACGCATGACGGCTCCAGGAGCTGCCACGTGTCACCACCAGAAAAATAAAAAAATAAAAATACAAAGATAAACAAAAAAGAAATAGTAAATGACCTTGGATTGAAAAATTTTCTTCATGAAAGTTGTTCGTCTCGCTGAGATCAACAACTTTCATAATCAAAACTAAAATCAGTCATTTGCTTAAAGTGATATTTTTAGGGTACTCTATACACATAGAAGATTTTTGGGTTTTATAATATTTTTGTTATTTTTAATCCAGATAAACATTCAGAAAAAATATGATAAAATCAAAGACAAATATTTACACAATATTATAATTTTTTGGAATTTTATTAAGTAAGAAAAGAAGAAGTAAAATAAGACACAAAACTATAACTTTTGTATAGACGGTTAGTGAAGACTCGGACTCAGTTAGTTTCTTTGATTTCAAGCTTATTTTGGATCTGGATTTTTGTGTATTTTAATAAAACTTTTGTCAAAGAAAATAAAAGAAATAAAAAATAATGAGTTAATTATGTACATAAAATAATAGGTCAAAAACTGTTAAAATAAAAAACGTACAAAAGAGGCCCAAAACCCAACTTTCACATATGAGCTTCGATTCAATTTAACTTGGTCTTGTTTTGAAGGTATTTGAATGTACATTAGTTCAAAAGTGAGTAGGATTCAATCGGACACTGGATGAGGAAGATATCGAAATTTTAGTCCGAGAATCCTACAAATATGGTTTGGGTTTTTGGTTCACTTATTTGGGTTAGTGATTTTTTTTGTATTTTTCATTTATCCTTGTTAGAAATTTTTAACAATGGAGTGGTTTCAGGTCATTTGGAGTTAGCATGAATTAGTTAAAAATCAGGGAATTTAGGCTATTTTACAGATCAATTGGATTGAGATTTTTGGTTTCTTATTTTATGCAATAATAAGTGATAAAATGCAATTCTTATCAATTAAATTCATGAATGCTAATTATGCAGAATAAATGAAGAAATGCCAATGAATTTTAGGGATTTGAGCTTAATTCATGACTTTTAGAGTGATGAATATGAGATTCATCATCCCCTTATACTTAAACCATGCTCGTCCCTGAGCATCAAAAGGAATGTAATGAGGTGAAATGAGATTGGTTTCCATACCAAGACCATAAACAGAAGGTGAAAATGGAACTAGACCCGTCCTTTGGATTATTAGTTTGGCAGAACTTTTGTGAGACTTAGGGTTTTAAAATCAACAGCCTTCAAGTTCTATACATCATTGTCACAGTTTCAGCTCAGAAGTCGTCTTAGATCAATCCTCCTCCCAAAGCATACCCTGTGAACGTTGAACAATCGACTCATATGTGTAAAAGGTTTTAACTCTTCCCATCCAGAATGCCGGACTACCATGCAAACCTCCTCTCCAATAACTCGTCCTTGGGGAGTCGTGTATTTCCTTCTAAGGTCTGTCGCGTTGTGTTCACAATCGAATAGAGGGAGAAATTAGAAGAAGGAGAAAAGAACTGGAGGGTGGTCAGTGTAGTCACCTTTCCTTGTGAAGTAGGCCAGTTTAGCCAAGTCTCCACCAAGATCTGCAGGTTTTCTTAAAGCTTGGACCTTTTTAGTCAAATGTTTATTTGATAGTAGGCTTCTTTATGTTTGGATTTGGTAGCTCTGCTTGGATGTTGTTGTGCCCCTACGGATATGGAATCTTTTTTTCCGTACATGTTTTGGGGTCTTAGAAAAAATTATGCCCAGCCGTCCATCCCTTCTCTGAAGCTTTATTTCAACCCGTACTTCGGTCTTTAGATGTCCACGCTACCACAAAAAAAACTCACACAACCTTCCAACACCCCGTCGGAGTTGAGCTAAGTGCATAGTACGAGAGTACAAATTAATTCCCTATTCTGGAGTCATACCCAGAATGAAGAGACCATGTTAGACACTAAGAGTCAAACACTACACATTGTCATGTGGAACCCGAAGAATTAAGTCATAGACCCAAAGTTTCTAAAATTCTATTTCTCGGTGAAGTTCCTATGAAAATTAGGTAGATCAAGGTCAAGTCCAGACCACTCTCGGTTTCTGCTCATAACTCGGTTTAGAACCCAAGGACTTTTCACAAATGCAATGAATGTAATGTTTGATGAAGTGCAGGTGTGCGAAATGCAGACACATTTGTTTACTTTGACTTTTGTTATTTGAATTTTTAATGCAAAAATGAATAAGAATCATTTTTTTCAAAATGTTTGGTTGGACATAGTTAGTGTTAAAAACTCATTTTTATGTGTTTTTTGTGTTGTTTTTGTTTTTTTGAAGTTAGCTACCCACCCCGTAAATACATATAGACTTACGTGAAAGTAAGGGCTATGGGTAAAATATATACACAGTATATATACACACCCCCTATACTTAGCGAGTGATGTGTCCTCAGAGCACAAGAAGCGTAGAGAAGACATAGCTCGGGCTAAGCGTAAGACAGTGAAAAAGAACAAAAAAGAAAAAGATAGATCGGTCTGCCCCCTATACTTATATTGTGAACAATCTAAGTATAGAGGAAGAGCGAAAATGAGCCGGTCTGGATATGTGAATGGGGATAGTATATACAGATGGGCATCAGTTCCCCCTATACTTAGGCTCTGATCAGCCTAAGTATAGAAAAATGGTGGAAGTGGGGCGATCGTGAGAAGGGGAGAATGGTTGTATAGATGGCATCGGTCCCCCCATACTTAGGCCTTAGCCTAAGTAGAGGAAGAAGATGTACAAGGAGACCGATGGGATCGGGAGGAGGGTAGCCGATGATTAAGGCGGTTTTCGACCGATCTTTTTGTGAGCCTGAGGTGGGAGATCGTAATGATAAGGAGAAGAAGCATATGATTTCCGACCATTATCAGTGTTATCCTCAGAAAAAACATGCTGGAGAGTAGATGAAGCGTATGAATCAGATGAAAGGTAACCATCATTGGAGTTATCCTTAGAGGAATAGTATTTGAAATTAGAGGCACTCCAGATATTCTTGTTCTTTAGCTACTTTGGTTGTTTTCTCAAAATTTGTTCCTTCTTAGGATCAAAAGATTCATCCTTGGATGATGAATACTCTAAAGCACCAGTCTCAGTCATCTCATAAGAAATTATTCCAGTATATTTAATGAGACCAGGAGAATCAGCTTTGGATGAATAATAGTGAGGAATGGGAGTCATCCAATGAGAATCGAAATTTGGATCCTTGCGTAGATAAGGTTTAAGAACTACCGAACAAACCTCGCTCATGTAGATTACCCTTTCGGACCTGATGAGGAATCATCAGATTATTCCTCTTCTGGAAGGTCGAAGGCGACTTTCTTCTTAGATAAAGGAGCAACCATATTTCATGTTGTCTGTAAAGGTGCTAGTCCTAGGAGTGAGGTGTTGACAATTGAGTCTCCAGATGAATAACCATTGAAATATTCCTCCTTGGTCAGTACACATCCAGCATATTTGTTCTTCGTTGACTTGATGTTGGTGCATTCATGTGTCAAGTTGATTTGATCAAAGTGGTTAGAGGAAATTTCGGCCGTCTCAAGATGCATCCATGCATGTCTCAGGATCATATGATAAGTCATTTCCCATGGTGAGAGAAGCAGGAAATGGAACAGTAGGGAGAGACTCTAAACCAATAGTCTCTTCAACATCCATTATCTCAGGTGTAGCAGCGGGGTAGAGCTCTTCTACCGTTTGGTGATTACAGATGTTGACGGCTTCATGGGTCGCCTCAGAAAATCGTTGTTCCTCAAAGACTGGTTGAGATCGAAGTGCTCCCAATGCTGTAAAATTGATTTCCGAGTCTCACACTCAATAATTGCCTTAGCCAATGCCAAGAATGTTCCGAGAATGATCAGAGACTGGGTGAATTCCTTGATGCTCAATATCAATGATCGTAAAATCCACTTTGAGTGGAACACCTTGGAATGTAACGATGATAGAAATGTTTCCTCTTGTATGCTTTATTAATCGATCAGCTAGTTGAACGATCTCTCTTATCTTTCTGATAGGTCCAAGTTTAAGCTTGTCAAATATAGAGGATGGGAGGATATTGATTGGTGAGTCATCATCGATTTCGAGCATGGGTAAATATTGTGTTTTTATTCCACAGTCAAATATGGGCAACTGCTTCACTATGCAACTCTTGGTTTTTCTCCTCAACACCAAGGAGGTGGCTATTGACAAGATATGTCTTTCAGTCTTTGTTCACATCCTGCCCGACTTTTTCATCATTAATTTGCTCATTACAAATCCTTTAAGGCCGAGGAAGTGTTTAATGACCTGTATCAAGGGAAGTTCAAAAATCAATCTTTTCTCTAGTGCTTCCCGTACAATAGGATCCAACTGCGGATCTTCTCCAGTTTCAATTTTTTACGAATTTTTCTGGTTTTTCAATTTTTTGAGTGTTTTTAAATATTTTGATTTTTTGATATTTTCTGTGTGGTGTATAGATGAGGCGTTTTCTGTAGATGATAAGGGGTTTTGATATGCCGAGTCAGATTCAGAATTATCTCTATGGGAGTAATAGGCAGAGGTGTCGTTGTCAGGGTCATCCCTAGGGTGATCATAGTCTCTGAGTTTCTGAATATCCTCAGCATTTTCAATAGGAGATCCAATCTTTTCATCATCCATTTTAATATCCGAGCTACCATAAAATGAAATTAGTCGGTCGGTGAACTTTCTAAATTTATCCTCCATTAATTCATATCTCTTAGTAATCCTCGAAATATCATCTTCAAAAATTTTTTCATGATCAATCATGGGAGCAGTCGGTGTGTGTTTTCATTTTTGAGGTTGATATCCATTTATTTCATCTTCCATTTTCCTGTATGAGCTGGGAGAAGATTCTCCCTGAACATCCAATATATGATCATTATTTCCTAATAATTTCTCCTCAAAATTCATGGAAGGAGTCTGCTCAGCGGAAGGATTTTGTGGGAATCTGTAGGTCTCATACTCAGCATGTTGCGACTCAGGCATGCAATGTTGGTTTGAGTAGAGTCTACTTCCATGGTCATGATTGATCGTATCCCCAAACAATGGAATCATACATGGTTCATATGTGTAGATATCATCAGTCTGGTCCTATGTATGTGTAGGCTGATCGAAGGAGTGGTATTCGGGTTGGTCAATAGGGATTTGATTGTTAAGTTCAATCCAATATGGTTGATCATTAAGTGTGGACCTCTCCTTGCGGTTTGATCAGGCCATCATATTATTCCCTAAGGTCTAGTCTGGATGCATTTTTTGTGAAGTGTGGACCTGTCCCAACAAGGTTGTGAGGAAAGAATAAAGGCGGTTGGGTTTGGTGTCTCAGCCAGTCAGGAATTTCAAAAGTGATTTGATCTTTAAATGGTTTATTAGTTTAGGCGAGAAACCAGGAGTAAGAGGGTTCAGTCCAGGATGGCAGTTGATCATGTGTGATAAAGGTCGGGGGAGATGGGATATATGCAGAAGTGGTCAAAAGATCATGGTAAAATGGTTTTGAATTCAAAGTTTGGACAAGATTCATCTGAGGGTCCAAGTCTCCCACGAATGTTGGAGGATTCTTAATAGAAGAGGGTTTGGATGATTAGGGTCTAATCGAGACAATTTCATTTTCATAATATAGATCAGATGGGTACTCAGACCATTGTCCCATCTTTGTCAAAGAAGGTTGATGATAAATCGACATGGTTGATCTTGGTGCAAGTGCACAATATATTCACAAGAAGATTTTTTTATCAAGGAGGGTGATGGCACAAGTGCGCGGTTTTTAATCTTCAAAATCGGTTCACATACACCAATGCAAACACAATTCAAACCCCAGGTTCACCAACTCACACAATGAGGCCGTAAGAGTTCGGCAAATTATCTTTTCAATTTTAGTTGGTGATAATACATCTTAGAAAAAATTTAGCGCGTTGTTAGGTGCTAAACAATTTCTTAAAGACTGGCCGGAATTCTTACGACTAGTTGCATCCATTTTCAACTAGTATGTATGTAAGTACGGATTGTAAAACAACTACCCATGTTACTTAAGGACGTAGTCTTATACAATGTCCTTTAAACCATCCACTCTGCTAAGGAAATTCGACCGTTTACCGGCTACCCGTTATTTCCTCACTGAGAAGTAGCTAATCGTTTTTAGAATCAGTAGTCTGAACGAAGATTCCGGAGCTGGGCTCTAACCTTAAGTGTTGTCTCTCGCTCACTCAGACAAATAAATGAATCCAAGGTCGGGGTTGCTCTTCCACAAAAATTCTTGATTTTATGGGTTATTTAAAGTCAGTTGTATTTAGCAGTCCTAATTTTAATTTGGCGATCACTGAAAAATAAGGTGAGCACAAATGCACGTCTACTGCCCAGTCCCAATTTCCTTAAAATTATGTGACAAAACAGGAGGGAGAAATTCGGGAAAATCCGATGCACATGAAACAATGATGTATGCTCAGATAGAAGACTTACAATGATTCCTCACAATCTCCATGTGGGATGCAATACAAGAATTGAAAATTATTCTAGATGAATGCAAGTCGATGAAAACCAAACCTAGCAGAAAGTTCTATTAGCCGTGAAGAATTGATTTGAATTTGACTAAGTTGAACTATCTAATGTGTGTCTCAGTTAATGTGAAGTTTGGTCCTATGTTCTATGAGCACAATCAAAATTATAGAAGCTCTAATAGCTGTATGTGTAGGTCTAATCCTACGAGCCACTCAAGTCGGGCCCCACTCTCACTAGAGAGTGAAACATGCCACGACACACCACATCAAAAATTTGAGGTCTTTTTACACACGCGAGAGTCCAACCGGACGCCGATATAAATGAACAATTAATTACAGAAATTAAAATTGCAGAAAAATAAATCCTAGACATTATGCTCTCTCACGATTTGACTCGACCTTAATTTTAAAGCAGCTTTTCGGGCGTCGGTGAAGACACGTCGGTTTTTGTGAGGAACCGCTCCACGTACGTCAGGTACCTTTCAAGAAAAAATAAGAGAGAGTGTAAGAGAGTGACACAAAATTTAATATAAATACAGAAAAGAAAAGAATTGGAAAATATACAGTGAAGATTCGAGGGTCAGACTACCCGAATGTGGAAAACCGAACAAAATTTTTTAGACAAAATTTAAGCCGTTTACCTCCCCAACAATGATGCCATCTGACGAGTCCGAAATTCACATGTTTAATTGGAGTGAATTAAGCTTTAATGTGCCCTTGTAATTTCATCGGGAATTCAGAATCGATCAAGAAATAATCACAAGAAATTAAATTAATTTTATTCAATATGGTTTTATGTTTATTTTACTTAGGCAAGTCCCAAGGACAAACTCAAGGAGGCAAAGGAACAACCAAGAATTTTATCTATCAAAGTATGTACATGATTTTCGAGACTATATTTTTTTGGTATTTTTAGTGCAATTTTGGGATGCAAATGTAAATGAGGCCAATTTTAGGGACTAAAATGCAATTTTCAAACACACGATGTCTGAAAAATACCAAACTTGGCCAAGATGTTAATTATGATGAAATGAATGTATTGTATTTTTTTGAAATTTTTAGATGCAAGATAAATATTTTGTGAATTTATGAATGCAAACAAAGTGAATTTCAATAACTAATTATAATAAATATTAAACTAATTATTTTCAAGGGATAAATTTATCTAAGATATATAACTAGGTGATCAATCTCAAAAAAAGCTAAACCTTAAAAATATGAAGTCTGATACCTATTAAAAATTAAAGATTGAAATATGGAAAATGATTTTTATATGTCAAACTATGCACACAAATTAAATTCTTTTTGGGAATGATGTTAAATACAACTAATTTTATGATCCATGAATTTTTGGCAATTTTCAGAGCAATGGTTAATTAATTATGAATTTTAAAGCATAAAATGAGTAAAATATGTAAATTTCCACAAGAATATTAATCATTAATTAACCACATACCACAAAAATATCAAATACATGCCATGATGTAGAGAATTAATTGTAGAACAAAATGCCTATTTTTAATAAATAAAATGATGCGATGTAGAGGTCAAAATAAAGGGGGGAACATAGGGTTCTGTTTGCATTACAAAAAAACTAAATAAAATAACAAAATGATGAACATGGATATAAGTGAAATTACCAGGACCCTTGGGGGTCAGATTGCAAAATTCCCAAGGGGCACGTGTGCATTCGATGAAATTAACCCCCTCCCATCACGTGAGGCGGGAGTGTTCTCTAACGTTCCCTCCGCCACACATCACACACGTAAGGAGGGACTCGAGCTGGGAGCCCGGCCATTGACTATGGCATCGCGGAGGAGCGGCATAGTATGCATTGGTGGTTGGTCCCAGCGGTACGGGTCCAAGGAGGCTTGGCCAAGGGCGAAAGCGTGGACGGTGCTCCGGTGGATGGAGCGACAGAGATCCAGAGGTGGTGAAGTAGTCGGCGAGGAGGTGCACCCTTGTTGTAGTTATGAAGATGGAGGCGTTGACTCCTGGCACCGATCCGGAGGTGGCGATGAAGTAGATATCGATGGCTTGACGGCGCGACGAGGCCGGAGCAAGTCTATCACGGCTGTGCGTGCTGTGGCAAGGCAGGGATACGAGCCTTGGATCTCGCTGGCTGACAGAGGTGATGCTGTCACCATCAACCTCATCTTCAGCTATGGATCAATGGATGAATCAAGAAGGGGGCGACCTGGTGCTTAAATAGCGCCTGAGGGCCTACCGGAGATGGACATGGGATTAGCGATTGATCTGAGGGGATTTGACGAGTGGATCGGACTGGGGAGGAGAGATTCGCGTCGACGCGATGAATCGGAAGGCCATGAAGGATATGTGATGTTGACGCTTGATTAAAGAGGAAGATTGGGGAAGATGTTACGGATGGCCATAGATGGAAGGTGACCGGGCGGCACTGCAAGAATCGTGGGGCGACATCGCCTCCTAATTGGCAAAGTAGGAGGAGGATCAGAGGAAGGCGATGGCGCACAGGTGCCGTCCGATCGGACATGATAAGATGATCCTAGTGCATCCACGTGGCAAGCCTTTAATATTTAATATTTATTTTTTTATAAAATGAAAATAAAAGTATAAAAGGGCCAAAAATGAGTGACACGTGGCGGCTCCAGGAGCTGCTACGTGTCACCACAAAAAAATCGAAAATAAAAATAGAAAGATCAATCAAAAAGAAATAGTAAACGACCTTAGATTAAAAAATTTTCTTCACAAAAGTTGTTCGTCTCGATCTACAACTTTCATGAAGGACCAAAATCAAAATTGGACATTTGCTTAAAGTGATATTTTGGGGTACTCTATATACATAGAATATCTTGATTTTTGAGTTTTATAATTTTTTTGTCATTTTTTAAACCAGATAAACATCTGGAAAATTATGATAAAATTAAAGACAAATATTTACAAAATATTCTATTTTGGTATTTTATTAAGTAAGAAAAAGAAGAAATAAAACAAGACACGAAACTACAACTTTTGTACAGACAGTTAGTGAAGACTCAGACTCAGTTAGTTTCTTGATTTCAATCTTATTTTTGATCTGGATTTTTATGTATTTTAATAAAACTTTCGTCAAAGAAAATAAAAAAATAAAATAAATGAGATAATTATATACATAAATAATATGTCAAAAACTGCTAAATACAAAAAGTACAAAAGAGGCCCAAAACCCAGCTTTCACATATGAGCTCCGATTCACTTGAACTTGGTCTTGTTTTGAAGGTATTTCAATGTACACTAGTTCTAAAGTGAGTAGGATCCAATCAGACACTGGATGGGGAAGATATCGAGGTTTTTAGTCTGAGAATCTTGCAACTAGGTTTGAGTTTTGGTTCACTTATTTGGGTTTTGTATTTTTCATTTAATCTTGTTAGTAATATGTACACAATGGAGGTGGTTTCGGGTCATTTGGACTTTGCATGAATTAGTAAAAAATCAGGGAATTTAGGCTATTTTACAGGTCAATTGGACTGAGTTTTTTGGCTTCTTATTTTGTGTAATAATAAGTGATAAATTGCGATTCTAATCAAAGACATTCATGGATGCTAATTATGCATAATAAATAAAGAAATGCCAATGAATTTTAGGGATTTAAACTTAATTCATGACTTTTAGAGTGATGAATATGAGATTTATCAGCTACTGTTAATCCTAAGAATTAAAAACACAAATAAAAAGGAAGTTCACCTGCCTGGAAAGGCCATAAGTAGTACCACTTGTAGAAGGTCTCCGATGATGGTCAATCGTTTCCTCCGCTCCTCCTCCATGTTGCCAATCGAGAGGCTCCACTCACTGTCACTTAGGGAAAGCTCCGGTGATGATTTTTGGGAAAAAACGGGTAGAAAGGATTGGTTTTCAAAAATGGATGGAGGAGACATTATATACAAGGGATGCTCAAATAAGGGTCTTCAATTAGGATTTTCACGGGAATCAAAGGTTGAGTTGAGTTGCTCTTTGATTCGCGTGAAGGTTTTTCATAAAGGAATCGAACAATGATTGAGCTTGATTCAAGCCCAAAATTTAGGGAAAAGAGGGAAAAACCTAGCAAGGACCGATCCATAGAGGGAGCAGGCTGGTTGACCCTGGTTAACTAATGCCTCCTCCTCATTGGTTCACGTCTACTACAAAAGGAAAAATAGAAATAAAATATAAAGAAAAGGAAAATAAAATAAAAAATGATTTTATCAAATAAAACTTAAAACATTAAAGTTGTTTCTTATTTATGTACTATTTTTAGGTGATTTTTATTTATTTTATCACCTTTTTTATTATATGCTAATTTTTACAAGTGTAATTATAAGTAAGGGATTTTATCACTTGTGCCCCTCCGAGATCTCGCAATATCAGTTATACCCCTACCTTTTTGGTAATATCGGTTGTGCCCCTCACTTCTTGCTATTTTATCACTTGTGCGCCTCGGGGTTAGTGACCGTCCATCTACAGTGCAAACAGACGTTGACTTTGAGGACATAAGCGGTATTAATTTTAAAAAAAGGTTATAGGGTCATTTTAACCCTCTTCCTCATCATCTTCTTCTTCCTCCTCTTCCCCCCATCCTCTTCTTCCTCCTCCAACCTCCTCCTCCTCCCTCCTCCGCATGAAACTCCTCCCCAGCCCGCACCTCCTCCCAGCTCCGCTCCGAGCTCCCCGCACCTCCTCCTAGCTCCGCCCCGAGCTCCCCACACCTCCTCCCAGCCCGCTGCCCCCGCCCCTGCCCACGCCGCCCTGCTCCGCCCCGTCCCACTCCCCCTCCCCCACACGCGCCGCCCAGCTCCGCCCCGTCCCTCGCCCCCTCCCCCGCACGCGGTTCCCCTGCCCCGCACCTGCTCCCCCTCCTCCCTTCCACGCACTACCCCCTCCCCCTACCCCCTTCCGCGCACCGCCCCCTCCCCCTCCCCGCAGGCGCCACCCCAACTCCCCCTCCCCCCTACCTCACACATGCTCCCCCTCCCCCCTTCCCCGCACCGCCCCTCCCCTCCCCGCAGGTGCCGCCCCTACTCCTCCTCCCCCCTGCCTCGCACCTGCTCCCCCTCCCCCTTCCCCGCGCACGCATCGCCCCCTCCCCCTGCAAGCGCCGCCCCTACTCCCCCTCCCCCGTGCCTCGCACCTACTCCCCCTCCCCCCTTCCCTGCGCACGTATCGCCCCCTCCCTCGCAGGCGCCACCCCTACTCCCCCTCCCCCATGCCTCGCACTTGCTCTCCCTCACCCCTTCCTTGCGCATGCACCGCCCCCTCCCCCCTTCCCCGCACCCGGCTCCCTCTCCCCCGCACGTGCCACCCTGCTCCCCCTCCCCCCTTCCCCACACCGGCTCCCCTCCCCCGCACGCATCGCCCCTGGCCCCCGCTGCTCGCGCTCCTCCCGCAGCCACGCACCTCCCCCGGCCCCCCGCTGCCCACGCTCCAGCCCGTACCTCCTCCGCAGCCTCGCACCTCCTCCCCAACCCTCCTCCTCGTTTGATTTTATTTTGACCATAATACCCCTCTTAACCACACCATGGTTTGAGTAAACTATGGTTATTTTATTTTTTTGACGGCCAGTCTGACGGAAGGGCACAACTGATGACGGAGCAAGAAGTGAGGGGCACAACTGATATTACCAAAAATATAGGAGCATAACTGATATTGCGAGATCCTCGGAGGGGCACAGGTGATAAAATCCCTATAAGTAACTATACATATATTATATGTACTTGATTTTTCTTTTATATTTCAATATTTAATATTCTATTTACATATTTTATCTATTTATAGTATAATTAAATACAAATTTACTTGTTTTTTATTTTATTTTTATGACTTTATTTATATACTTGAATAATTATGGGTATGCATTTTATAGGTATAATATACCTTAATGTTTCAATGTATTATTTACTTTAATGCCTTTTTTATAGATTTATTTTTTTGTTTATATTTTTGATATGTTTCTTATAATATTACAAGTATTTAAACATATAAAAAGAACAAACATTTAAATAATAAATAAAATGAGTAAAATGTATAGGTATATAGTACAATTGGACCCAGAAGCCAACTTTTGTATCTTAACTTTATTTTTAATGAAACCATCTTCATTAAATATGCAAATTAATTTAGAGCACAATAAATGTGAGTTTAGTCATTTTTTAGTTAATATGGAGAAGATATGGATCTGTGAACTTTGGATTATGGCTTTTTCATATGTGTGTCCCAGTTGCACAGTGTGTTTGTTTTTTTTGTACAATTACTTTTGTAATTTTTTTAGGTACTTTTATGTACATGTTTTTTTGTTGAAAATATCTTTATTTGAGGTGTGTAGGAGTGTGTATAAATTAGTGTAAGTTAGGCTATATGCATTGTGTTAAGAACCAAGGGTTTCTAGATGTTTGTGTTATTTTAGTTGTATTTATTTTCCCTTATCTTCCCTACTTCTTTCCTTATCAACCAAGTCAATATTGACTTAGTCTCGGGGTTTAGGGCCAGTCAGCATTTACAATACTTCCTTTATTTCTTATTTATTTTCTTTATTCATTTTTGTGTTTATATGCATGTATTTATGCACTATTTACAGACAATAGTCAGTGTGTTAATTTTACAAGTTTGATAGATTCACATGTATTCATTTAGGAATTAAAGATAAAATAAAGGAAGAAAGGTGAAGGAATAGATATTCATCGCCTCCCTATACTTACCTTCGCTAGTCCCTTAGAAACACCTATTAAGAGAATACATGATGCAAAAGGAAAAACAAAGAAAAGGAAAATAAAGACAGTAAAATGATTGAGACTTTTAAACTTGTCTTTAAAAAATAGAAGTTTGAAGCCTAGTTAAGTACTTTGGATTGTTAATATGTTAGTAACCATATCCGGGTTATGAATTGTGACTCAACAACACTTATGTTACATGTTCCTCCATTCGGTTCAACTCAACAACCCGGTCAGAACTGTCTCTTCAAACGTATACTATTGGAAATGATAGTTACCAGATGTTTGAATTGTTTTAGTTCTTCCCAGATAAGTAGTTTAACTATCAAGTGTCTCCTCCTCTAGTAACTCATCCTTGGGAGGCTGAATATTTCCTTCTGATTTTCATGTACATGCTAGTGCACAACGAATAAGGGAGAAGCTAGAAGAAAGAGAAAGAAAAGAAGGGGAAATGGAACAATGTAGTCACATTTCCTTGTGGAGCTCAATCAGTGTGACCAAGTCATCACCAAGAAGCATGCCTTTTCTAGAAGCTCAAGATTATTGGAATTTTTGGTATAGGCTTCTTTCTGGGTAATTCTTTGTTAGGCATTGCTCTGCATTTTTGCTTTGCCCCGATTGAAACAGTATATTTTGTTCTGCCCATGTTTTAGGGTCTTGGAAAAATTATGCTAGCATACCATTCCTCATCTGAAGCTTTATTTCAATCCATTCTCCAGTCGTTAGATGTCCATGCTACCTGAAGGACTACTAAGTTGAAGTATCGATTTCGACAGTCCCTAAGAATGGTTCCTGAGCCATACTTGACGAAGCTGCCTAGTATCATCCCAACTTGGATTTCAGGATCTTTCAACAACCCATCTTGGTTGAGCTACGTGATAAATGCATGGTCTCAAGTCAAGCCATCATGTCAAGAATCCTATAGATTTCATGAACGGTTCTAGTTAGTTATATTGAATCGACTCATGAACACAATATCATAGAACTAAATAATTAAGTCGAAGTGACATAAAGTGTCCCGATTCTAGTCCTTAACATGTTACTCTAAAATTAAGTGTATTAAGGTCTAGTCCAAGCTCCAATCTTCATATTTAATTTAGACTTGTTCAATTGTCAAAACCATTCAAAAAAATGCTTATGCGATGCAAGAAAATATTTTGAGAAATCATTTTTTAGTTTTGAACTTTCTATGGGATTTTCAAAAGATTTTGTAAATTTTTACGGGTTTTAAAAAACTTTTTTCTTCAAATTTTAGGTATTTTAAGGATTTTTATAAGATTTTTAAGAAAGCAAAAGGGTTAGTGGATTAGTGGTAGCACTAGTTCATAAGAATTTAATACAGGGTATGTGCAGATTTTATTTGAGTGTATTCTTTACAGTTGATTTTTA
>JAZKJV010006895.1:0-221145 GCA_037367405.1 Ottelia alismoides | reverse complement strand
TATATTCTGATCATCTCCACCCTCTTATTCCTCCTCATACCCCACCCAGACCATGAAGTCATATCTCCGACTGACTTCCCCACTTCTTCGTACTTCTCAACTACCCCATATTCTTACACCCCTAACCCACTTCCAACCTGGGCTAACTCACTGTATTCTCGTCTGTTTGCTGAAATTAAGGAACCATTCGAAGAGCAAGCCACTGCTGAGATAAATGATGGGCAGAATTATGTGACCCCACATACCTCATTTTCACCGCAAGTTGGGACCGGACAACAATTGACCTATACGCATCCCAACTTGTCATTAGGGTACAACATGGTCGACCGAACAAACCGAATGGAGAGGCATGCACCACTTGATCTTCCTGACTTGATTGACCTTAGTGATCAAGCCCACATTGACCAGCCATCATACCACCCATTCGTAGAGCCTACATATACAGGGATTGGATTCATGAGACCGACCTACAGCCCCCATGTCTATTGACTCCACCACATGAGGCTCTGACCAATATCTACCATACAGATGGGCTATACTCAACACAGCATTACATGCTTGAGTCAAGTTGTGTTGAGTATGAGATCCCACGTTCTCAACACTATCCTTCAACTGAGTAGACTTCTCTCATGATGTGCCATGAGAACTTTTTGGATGACATTTCTAGACCTGTCGGGAACCCAAGTATGAAAGTGGATCAAGGATTTTGCAAATTGGATTTTGAAAACCTGGAAGACATTGGATTGATCACACGTCATGTACAGCTAAAGTCCCTTCTACCTCCCCTTTCTATTAACCACTTTCCCTCCAATATAGAGTCCGTACATTCTTCTATTCCTCCTTCACCTATCAAAAAGATCCAAAAATTGAAAAACTAGAAAATACCATAAAAATTGAAAACGGAAAAAACATAAAAAAATCGGATCCTGCCCTAAGGAAAGCACTCAATGAGGAATTGATTTTTAAGCTTCCCTTAATAAAGGTCATAGACCACTACCCCGACCTCAAACGATTTATGAGATGTAAATTGATGCCTAAGAGGTCGGGCAATAAGAGGACAAGGACTGAGAGACACATAGTGTCTACAACCACCTCCTTGGTGATGGGGAGAAACACCAAGAGCCGCGGAGTGAAACGATTGCCTATGGTTGACTATCAAATCAAAAATACTACCTTACCCATGCCAAAATTGATGATGACTCACCGATAAATATCCTCCCAGCCTCAGTGTTTGCCAATCTTAAACTCGAGTCAGTCAGGAAGTCAAGAGAGATCGTTCAGTTGGTTGATAGGTCTATAAAACGATCGAGAGGAATCATTTCAGTTATCATTACTTTCCAATGTGCTCTACTCCAAGTAGACTTCACGATCATTAACATTGAGCACCTAGGAGAGTTCACCCAGTCTCCAATCATTCTCAAAAAGTTGTTCTTAGCCTTGGCTAAGGCAACCATAGATTGCGAGACTCGGGAAATCAATTTCACTACAGTGGGAGCACTCCGACCTCACCCGCTCTTTGAAGAAACGTGTATTCTAAGGTAACATGAATAGTCGCAGATAGTCGTTACCACCGAGAGACAGATGAGTCCCATCTCTCTACTATACCTGAGATATCGACTGTCTAGACAACCATTGGTTTAGAGACTTCCCACACCTCCACTTCATTAACAGTTTGCATCACCACCGTGACAACTTCTAAGAAGACTCACAACCAGAAGTTGTCCCTGAGTCAGACACGACCTTATTCCAATTGCCTTGACCATTTCAATGACCTGACAAATGAGCCCATCAATGCCAATACAACTGAGAGCACTATTACATACCAGAGACGAGTACTAGCCTACAGGAGTATTACAATGCATATGGTGATTCATCTGATGACAGATCTATGGTCAGCACCTCACATACACTACCTATAGGACCTTCACCACAAGAGACAACCAAGATTGAATTGACCAATCGCAGTAAATCAATTGCTCCATCCTTTAGTCGATCATCTGAAGAAGATGAGTACTGATTCCTCGAGACATTCCCCCAAACACCTCAAGACGTATCAATCTCCTCTTCATGTTTATGCTTCAGGTTCTAGAAACTGACTAAGAAAGTTGCCTTTTACATATCAGAGAAGGAATTTTCTGAGGATTCCTCATCAGGTTCGGATGAATCGATCTATATGAGTGAGCTCAATTTGATTGTTCTTAAGCTCTATTTGAGCAAGAAGCCATGTGCTGACCCTCGTTGGATGTTCCCTGCCCATCATTATTTATTCATCTGAGGATGATTCTGACAATAACAGTTATGTATATTACCCATCTCCTCGCTCCCGCAAGAAGGTTCATCACAAACCTTCTTGATCCTTGTATATTATCACTCCTTGTATAGATTTTCTTTTATTTCCCTTCCTCCCAGTGATTCGTATCACTCGTCCCAGCTCCATATCATTTTGTTTCATGGCTATACTTAGGATGACTAGATCCTAAGCATAGGGGAGAGTGACCTGAGTCTTTCCTTCTTTTCTTTACCATTCTTTATATATTATTCAGATCTCATCGGTTCTCACACTTACTCATATTCTAGATTTAGGCTGACCATAGCCTAAATATAGGGGGAACCGATGCCCTCCATGTGTATGTACTCATCCATTTCTCCTCTTGACCTCGTTCATCCTATTTTTGCTCTTCTTATACACGTAAGCTGACTAGAGCCTAAGTATAGGCGGGCGATCGACTTCTATACTTTTTATTATTTTAACTCTCCTACGCTTAGCACGAGCTATGTCTTATCACTTCTCATGCTTTGAGGACATAGTGCATGCTAAGTATAGGGGGTGTGTATATATTACATATATACTTTACTCATAGCTCATACTTTCGTGTATTTTTGTAAATATTATGCAATAATTACGGGATGGGTAAAAATCAGTAAAAGTTTAAAAAAGGATTTTTGTAAAGTACATGTATATTTGTATAATACATATATTGTATATAAATTATAAATGTGTATACATTTGTAAAATTCTTGTAAATAATACTTTGTAAAATTTGTTGTAAAATAGGAGATATACTAGAATTTTAAAAAAAAAGCTTCTTACTTACTCTTGCATATCATCCTTGCACTCAAAAAAATTTACATTGCACTTCATTCATATGCATTCCATGACAACTGCATTTCATTTGCATATTTAGCATTTGCAAAGTGAAAAGTTAGTGGGTTCTAGACCAAGTGAATAGAAGTCGAGGAAGGATTTGATTTGACCTTAATCTACTTAATTTCATAAAGACCTTATAGGAACTGGAGTTAAGATTTTTCAGGTCGAGGGACTTGGTTTTTTGAGTCCGCAAGTCTATGTTCACATATCATCTTGATTGGTCTATTCATATACATGCACGATTCTTTTAGACGGTGACCAAACTTGGACAAGCAGCATGCATGTAGCTCTTCATTGATGAGGTGATGAGGAGGTAGAATCCTTTGTCTTGCAGCAACACATGGGTAGAAACATATGTCCACCTCTAAGGAGGGTAGTCCATCTCAACCTAGTCTAGTGGTGTCGACATCTAATAACGGGATGTTGTGGGTTGCAATAAAGCTTCAAAAGAGGGACAATCTACTGGCTCAAGAAGAAAAACTCCCTATGTACATGCTGCTTTTGTATATATCAAAAAAATCCAAAAAATTAGATGGGCAAAAAGTTTAAAAAAATCATGTTGAAAAAATGTGAATAAGCAAAGCATATGCTTCAAAGTATCATACCAAGGAAGCCTGTAGCCGGAGACTTGGATACATTAGTTAAGCTTCACGGATATTTGACTACACAAGTCCAAGGTTGCAAAAGTTGATAGTCAGTGCTCGATCAGTTGAGTCAATAGCTAAGGATTAATCGGTAGTCGAGCGATTAATCGGATTTAGTTGGGATTTAATCAGCTTTGAATTTTTAAATATATAAGTCATTTTTATACATATATTATAATATATTTACATAGACTTATATACTTTTTTACTATAATAATGAATCAAAAGAAGTAATTGAATTAAAATAAAACATTACACGTATTAGAATAAGTTTGCATTTAAAAATGTAAGAAAATATGTTATCTCCAAGCGAAAATTGGTTGACTAGTGGACTTAGTCGGAATTAGTCGGTGCTCGATCGACCATCCCACTGACTAGACTAGTGGGACCTCCTAGTCGGGCTAGTCGGGTGACTTTTACAACATTGCACTGGTCACAATCCATTCTCTTCTCTACCCTCTCTTCTTTAGCCAGTTGCACTTGAACTTAGGAGGGAATACCCCTCTCCTCAAGGAAAGAGTTGCTAGACTGAAGAATTAGGGTTACCTTGTTAGAGGAGGTTGTTTCTTTGTCATTTCTGATGTGGAGAGTTATTTTCACTTACACAGTACAAGTAAGATTCATAGTTATCAGAATTTATGTATGGGGATTTGCTCTAACCTGACTGTGGAGACGATCTTAATAGAGACTTGTGGAACTTAAAGGTTGTTAGGTCTTAAATTCAATTCTCAATAAGGTTTAGTCATATTATTAATCAAAGATCAAGTCTATCTCTATTTTCACCTTTTTGTTCATGACCTTCGTATGGAACTTAAAATCATTTTACTTTTGCATTTCATTTTAATTGCTTAGGGCGAGCAAGGTTTAAGTATAAGGGGTTGATGAATCTGTGATTCATCACTCTAAAAGTTAAAAATAGAGCTTGTTCCTGAGCAATTAGTAGTATTTCACAATTTGTTTTGCATTATTCTCATTCATGTATTTAGAATTAATGCCTGCATTTTAGCATGCATATTTGCATTAAATAAGAAGCTAAATTCACTTGTAAATATCACATGTATATTCATCATATTTTCCTTATTTTTATCTATTTTTTACTGATTCAGAATTTAATAAAATCAACTCTATAGTATATATATTATTAACACTAATAAAGGAAAATTGTCAAAAAAAATTACTAACTTGTAAAATTGACCAATAAAATCCTAAGTCTAGTTTAAGGCTAAGAATCTTAAAATGTGAGTATCTCTCTCACGAAGTCTTCTATGGATCCCTACTTACTTTTGAATTAATGTACATTCAATTACCTTCAAAACAAAACCAAATTTAAAAAAAATCAGAGTCTGTATATGAAACTTAGGTTTTGAGACCCCCTTGCATATTGTACATATGTCCACTTTTATTTATTTATTTATTTTTCTGAATTACTACAAATCCAGAAAATAGATTAAATTGTAAATATTTATTTTAGTTTTCTTTGATTTTATTTTGATTTTTATCTTATTTTAAATTGCTAAAAAAACTGCAAAAAATAAAAAAAATTGGTATTTTATATCTAGAAGATACCACACAAAATTATTTTTTGTATAGATAGCTTATTTTGTTTTTTGATCCTACACAAAAGTTGTAGAACTCATCGAGATGAGCAACTTTCGCGTTGACTGCTTTTTAGTTGGACCGTTTTTGTTATTTCTTTTTTATTTTTTATTTACATTTAATTTTTAATTTTTTTATGTGCGATCATGGTAGCTCCTAGAGTTGCCACGTGTCATCCCATTTATATTATTTTCATAATTTTATTTTATTTATTTTACTTATTATTTTAATTATTATTTATTTACTTATTGTTATTTATTTATTTATTTTCTTATTTATTTATTCATTTATTGCTTTTATTTTTATTTTAATTTTAATTACCTATTTGTAATTATTTATTTTTTTATATTATTTAATTTCATTATTTAATTTAATTTTTATTATTTTCTTCCACCAACTCCCATTCTCCCCTCATCTTCCACCAATCCAACCTCCACCCCACTTCTTTTTTAACTTCCTCCTCCTTTGTATTCCCTTCTCCCTTCATTCTGCTTGATCCGCCGTTTCGAGACAATAGAGGTCGAGCTCCTTTAATATCCAGGTAACAGATGAAGGAGACGAGTTGAGCGACGATAACCTCAAAGGTGAGGTCCGCGGTACTATCGTTGCCATGTCGCAAGCTTCCAGTCAAGCTCGCTTAGCTTCGAAAGATACTTTGCCATCCTTCTCGAGGCTATGACAGGATTGCAGCGTAGCTGCTCCGCAATCACGATGAAACCATGGGTAAGTTGCCCTTTTCTTTTCCTCATATTTTTTATTTATCTAACACTCGTTGTCTTTCATGTTGTTCTACATTCATCACTCACACCATCACCACGTCACCACTAAATCACTACCACTTCCTCTTCAATTTTATCTCTTGCAACAACAAAAAAATATAATCAAAAAAATCTAAAAAAAGAAAAGAAAAAAAAAGAAAACACACAAGCAACATCCAACAGCCACCCATACGCCCCTGTGCACCCTGCACTTCACCCGCGGCTCCAGTCCCTCCTGTACGGGGACGTTGTCCCCCTTCACTGCCTCATGCCTCCAACAACCCCATCCCTCTGTGACCAACAGTAGGTCATCACACCCCAGCAACAGCCACTCGTCGTTGCTCCATGGCCGCACCCCAGCCTTCGTGCACGATGGTGTGTCATTGCCCCCTCTCAATCGTGCACCATCCGCCACTAGCCGCCTGCGTTTGCGCCTCCGCGTCAGCACGTGTGCGGCCACTCATCCTCACTCCAGTAGCGGTCGCTAGCCACTGCACACTTCAGCCCCCTCGCGTCATCCAGCTCGTGTCGTCTCGCTCGACACCCCACCTGTGCCTACACCTTCACCCACTGGAAACACCTCGCTGCCAACTGCCCCGCCATGGCCGTGCACACCGCACCGCAACGTGCGCGCTGAGCAGTTGTCCACCTCCTCCCTACTCTTTCCCTAGTCATGGGTTTCCAAGAACCCATGTTCTCCATGAAGGTTCTCCTCTTTTATTTTTTATTTTATTTTAGAAAAAATTCACATTAAGCTTTTCATGTTTTCATAATTCCAAAAGTACCCTTATGCACAAGGTTGCAGAAAGCGGTAGTCGGTATTCAGTCGGCGGGGTCACCTACTAAGGATTAGTCGGCAGTCGGGCGACTAGTCGGAATTAGTCGGGCATTAGTCGGTATTGAATTTTTTATTATTTTAAATATATAAATTATTATTAATATATTAATCTATATATATATATACTCAATCCTAATATGCATAGATTTAGCAATTTTCAATTTTATAAGAGCTAAAAAAGAAATAATTGCAGGAAAAAAGTAGCAAGTTAAGAACAAATGTTTGCTACACAACATTAGCTAATGTTCACTGACAGATACAACATTTCAAAATAAAAATAATTCAAGCCAGCATGAAGCATCAAGTAAAAAGTCAGTCATCTTCATCATTGTCATCATCCAAATCAATCTCTTCTTCTTCATCATCTTCTTCATCATCATCATCTTCTTCTTCTTCAACTATGTCTTCAGGTAGAAATTCTTCCTCTTCTTCATTTATAGATGCAACATTTGAGCTCGAAGATGAAGCTCCCTTGCCACGTTGACTCTTTCTAAGCTCCAAATTCTCTTCTGCACCACTTGCATGAGCCACTGCTCCCCAAGTCAATCCGGAACCTGGAAAGACCTCCTCATCTTGAGCTTGTACATTGACCTCTCCTGTCCATTCACGTAAATATGCACGATCACGAGAGGAAAGCGGATCTTTTCCTTTCTCAAGACGGTGTTCCATCAGGTTGGAATTAAAACGAACGTACACAAGATCGTTTAGCCTCTTTGTTTCCAACCTGCCTCTCTTCTTGGTATGAATCTGTAAGCAACATTACAAAAATTGTGACTAATGACTATATCACTTACTAATTTACAACTGGTATTTCTATTAGATGGGTCACTCGAGTCTTACCGAGTCAAACGTGCTCCAATTGCGCTCACATCCAGATGATGCCGAAGTCAAGCTCAAGATCTTGATGGCCATGTCTTTCAAATGTGGTGTGTCATCTCCATAATTGTACCACCAATTAGCTGCTCAATATAGTAGAATGGTTAGGTCAATGAAATCAACGATAATCAAAATTAGATTAATAGAAAATAATGTCTGAAATACCTGGATCGAAATTTTCATCATTTCGCATCCTCTGTCTCACGGCTAATGGCTTCCCAAATGCCCCACGACCATTTCGATAATCAACAAGCTCCTTTGTGGTGATAGCATCTTGTATATCCAAATCTGGATAAAATCGTTCCATGCAATCCATAAAACCTCTCTTCACCACAATATCTGCATCACCACCACACTCCGTGAAAAAGAAGTATGGGTTCAAATAGTAAGCCGCTAGATGCAAAGGAGTATCAAGTCTGCCCTTGGTCTTGGAGATAATAGCATCCACAAAAAACTTGTAAGATGACTCCACGCTATTAAAAGATGCAATTATCTCTCTCTTTGCCTCTTAAAGCCCTCCATAAACAAAGCCCATGGATGGGCGGTAATCTGCATCAACCACACGCAATAGACGAACCAAAGGTGTAAAAATTTTAATTGCAAATGCGGTGTGGTTCCAAAAAGTAGCGATGAAGACTATGGACGTCGCTTGTTCTCCCTTTTTGGTCTTGTACCATTTGCACGTCCTCCACTCATCTGAAGAAAACATCAACCTGAGCTTGTCTTTTTTCTCTAGAATGCTTTCTAGAGTGAGGAAAGTAGTAGCAAACCTCGTTTGCCCTGGTCTAGCGATGTCTCTCTTGTTTGTAAACTTCCGCATCAAGCTCAATGTTTTAGTGTGAGCATAAATAAAAATAGTGAGTGTCCTCGCCTTTTTAATTGCGCTCTTCACCTTCGAATCTTTGCCGATCTCCTCCAAAGCAAGATCAACGGAATGAGCAGCACATGAAGTCCACCATATCTGAGGATATTTTGTGAGCAGCAACCTCCCTGCTGCTACATTTGCCGAAGCATTATCCGCAACAACTTGCACAACATTCTCCACGCCAACTTCAATTATGCACTCATCCACGAGCTGAAAAATGTACTCGGCAGTGTGTGTCTCATCAGAAGCATCTATGGACTTCAAAAATGAAGTTCCCAAGGAGCAATTGACACAGAAGTTCATGATGCTCCGTCCTCGCATGTTCGTCCATGCATCAGTCATTATAGAGCATCATGTCTTCTTCCATGTAATTCGATGACATTGCAAGTCATCGAAAATTTTCTTCACCGCCTTCTTCAAAAATGGGCCACTAATCTCATACCTCGTAGGAGTCTTGAGACCTGGACCATACACTCCAATTGCCTCCACCATCTGCTTGAATTGTTTCATGGTCAATGCATTGAAAGGGATCGCCGATGTATATGCCCAGTTGCATATATAGGAGACAACCCTCTCACGATGGTCCTTGGATAAAGCATCTTTTATACTCATCTGACGTGTTCCTTGAATGGCGATGGTCTGTTCCAAAGATTCGGAAGATCGATGCCTTTTTGCAGATGCGGCATCTCCAGTGATGTCGATATTAATCTCTTCTCTCATCTCAGCAAGGTCAACAGCTTTTTGACTCTTCTTTCTAGCAACGTCATCCAAGACCTGGATCATCATCTTCTTCGTATCTTCATCCATCCACCTTAGGACATGGAGCCACGTTGCCTTTACGGTGCGCAAGATGTTGCTTGAACCTAAAAATCCCTCCTTTCACCACCTTCTTGCACAACCTGCAAGTAACCGTGTTCGAATACGCACGGTTTGAAAGGTATCCAAACTGCCATGCAGGATCACTTGATCCTGGTGGCACATAAAAGGAAGAGTCACCACCAGAGGCGACATTCGTGGGAGGTGTCGCCATCTACATTGTAAAAAACACACAAGTTAAAGCTTGATATAAACACACATTTTCATTTTTCTTTTAATTAAGAACAAACGAACTACAACACCTAAATCAATTCCTATTAAACTACACAAGCAAGGAGATGTTGAAGATATAGACCCTCTCTATGTTTTTAAAAAAACATGAGAATGTCTATTGTGTTGAATTCAACAAATGAATTTCTATTAAATAAATAGGTTATGGAAATAAATAGGTTATGGAAATAAGGGTTGGTCTGTTCACTGTTGGTAGAATGACACAATAGACATTGCATCTCAATAGACTACACTCAACATTTCTAATAAGGGTTATGCAATCAATAGATAATTGGAATAGATATTTGATATAGCCGAAATAGATATTTGGAAAAAAAATAGCAAAAAAAAACCCTAACCGAAGCACAGGCGATCGGATGGCAAGGCCGCGAGTGGCAGGAGAAGTCGAGAGAGGTCGCGCTGGGATCTCCTAGCGGCGATCGACCACCGCGCAGCGTCGGGAGCAGGCGGCGAGCGGCGAGCAGCGAGCGGGAGCAGGAGGCGGAGGAGGTAATGGGACTCACGCTGGGAGGGAGAAGTCGAGAGATGCGCGTGGGTTTTAGGTTATTGTCAAACAGTAACCTAAATCCCACTCGTTCGGGTCGCGGTGAATCCCCGGATTCGGGTCATCGGATCCTTCTTGCAGAAATCGGCTGCCTAATCGGCCGACTAGACCGACTAGTCGGCCCGACTACTCGGCCCACCCGACTAATGCCCGACTCTCTCAAATCGGGTCGGTCAGTGGGCCGACTCGAGTAATCGGACCGACTAGTCGGTCTAGTCGGCCGATTTTTGCAAGCTTGCTTATGCATATTTTATTTCGTTAAATGTTTATTTCTATATTACACGAACATTCTTGACTTTGAGCAGTAATTTGAACATCTATCTTGCATCATTTCATTAATACAAAAATATGGTGTTGTAGAGCATAAAATTCTCTATTTGTTGGCTAGTTATTTGTAATTTTGTGAGAATTAGATAATTAATTAAAATTATTTGGACAAAAGTTTGTATATATTATCCAATTCATAGTCTGAAATTTATATTTAATAAACACTTGCACCAAAAATTATGCAAAAATCAAAGATGATGCTTCTAATTATTCTTTAATTACTACCCAAATTTCATCAAAATGGATATGTATTGTGCATAAAATAAATTGTTGAGTGGTTTCTATAATTGATTTTTAATTAAATTCACAAATTTTAGGTTTGAGAAATTTCAAATCTCATGGATTGCCTATTATTTTTTTGAGATAAATTGATTTCTGGATAAACTGATTTGGTGAATTTATTAGGAATTAAATACTCACGGTCACTCTGTTTCATTAAAAAATTTATAAAAAAAATATTTTGTCAAAAAAACCAAAAGAAACTAGTGTAGCTTCATTTCATTGTGTTTCATTTCTAGTAAAAATTTCATAAATTTTGCATTATGTTTGTGTGAAAATTTTCATGAAAACTCATAAAAAGTGTGCATTTTTCAATGTTGCATTTAAACCTAAAAATTCCAATAATCATTGGATTAGTTTTCTAAGAAAAATGTAATTTGGCTAAATTAGATTAATTTAGAGTTAAGATTAAATTTGGCTAAGTTGCTTGATTTCTTAATAGCCTGATTCAACTGCATATTTGCATTAGCATAAACTGTGTTCTAAGTGACCTAAATAGATCTTCAATTGTTCATTTGCCTCCTTGAGTCGACCATGGGACTTGCCTCAGTAAAATAAACACAAAACCGCACATTACTGAATTCGTTGATTTATCAATGCGTGTGGTTAATTTTTGATTGATCCTGATTGCCCGACTATAACAAATCGACAAACTAACATAGGCCATTTCGCGGATTATCAAAGTGCATGGAGACCGAACCAGCATGTAGAGGCATGTTTGCTCACAGCCTTATCCAATCACCATGCCTAGCATCTCCTAAAACACGAGAGAAGAGGGGTCAAAATGGTATGACAATGCATATCCTTAGTGATCTAATTAATAAAAAGTAAATTCATTTGAAAATAAGATGAATATTGCACATTTTGTAGGAAAATGGATGATGTCAAATGAATGTCCCATTGCCTGTAATAGGTAAATGAACCATGTTCCCAAGGACAGCCGATCTACAAGGGGATATAGACATGTATAAACCGAACTGCACTCTATCTTCCCACAAATGTTGGGCGACACCAGAGTCTATGATACACTATGGCATATCGGTTTTGCTACAATTGGTTGAAGTATATGCTATACTTGAGGAGCTTGAAGAAGCTCTGGCAGCTGCAAAATCTGGTGAACCTATAGTGGTATCGACAGCTTGAGTCATTCTCCCTCAGACGGGAGACAATGTCATCTAGTCGTGAATCTATAGGAGGGGTTGAACTGTCCGAGGGTTCAATCTGCTCAGTCACACGAACAGATGTGGGATATCCATGCTTCTGATAACATGTATCCTCAGAATGACCATGACAACGGCAATAAGTGCATGGGCCATGATGACGTCCGCCTCCTCTGTCACGGGAGCCATGCCATCTCAGTTGAGTAGAACCTCACCTATTGCGAGATGCAACCATAGCTGAGGAAGTCTGTGTGGTGTCAGGAGATGGGACAATGATCCTGCTAAGGCGATTGTATGTTTCCTCCATAGGAGGTACAACAATATCGGTAAGAAGTTGTATGTGTGGAGCCTCGTAGTCTGGGACTAGAGCAGCCAAGAAAACTCCAATCCTCATGGAGTTCATATACGTCATCTATTGCTTAGTAGATTATTATGTCACGAGCATGGAGCTGTGATGCTTCTCGGACATGTCCGGAAGCGTATAAATTAGGCAGAGGAAGACCATTCTGCTTGGTTGTGTAAATTTTGAACTGCAATTAAATAATCTTAATCTCATTATTCGCATAGCCATAGGTGGCTGCTAGTATATGCCACATCACCTTGGCGGTGGGCTGGTTCACAATGTCATTAGCAATCTCTATAGTAAGAGTACATAGAGCCAAATACGCGCATGTGCATTATTTTGCTTCTATAAAGCATTCTCCCCTGTCTTATATGGCAACTTCGACTGTGTTAGAATGGTCAGTCTAGGCTAGGCGAATCGGGAAAGGACTTCTTCAGGGTCTGTGACGTCAAAATGGCTGCTACCTGCACTTTTCCAGAGGAAGGTCGATCTATGAGTCAAAGTGACTTGAGAGTGAGTTTCGAGATAGTTAGGGATCTTTCTAGTCGTCAAGCTTTAGTAAATGGAGTCAACCCCAAATATCTAGTTAGCGAGTTGGCACAGGTCTTCTAAGCAGTACGTGGAGTACCGTATACGATCCGCGTTATATATAATAAGCGAACCTCCCTAGGACCCCTAGCCTCTCCTACGTCCTCGCTAGGTATTGGAAGGCGGCCGGAAGGGCAGACGGAGGTAGGCATTCCGGGCAAGAGCCGCTGCGGTCAGACAAGTTCACCGCCTTCTAAACTACTTCTACTTATTCCCCGCGGAAGATCGGTGGAAATACGTCAAATCCGCCTTTAACCAGGGCTACTTTTCCCTCACCAGACTCTGATTCAGATATATGATGTACTCCTTATTATTGCACTACATGAGAATCAAGAACTGCATTGACCACAACTCATAATTGGTCCATCCATATTCACGATCGAAGTTGAACCTTTGAAGACAGCAAACGAAGAGAAGACGTCACCCTTGCTTTCTAGCATGGAGAATAAGGGGTCAAAACAGAACTCGATTAGGGTACTAGACCCTATCCAAGTGAGTCTACAAGATCATATAAAAGATTGGTTGTACACGTAGAATCATACAATCATCATCGTAAATCCTCATTCCACGCTAAGGTCGGAAAAGGTGATTTATTCATTTGAAATTACTTTTTCCTATCAAAGTTAGACCGTTCAAGAGAGTACGTTGAGATATTAGTTATCTTTTATTCATTCGATACATTTTCTTTTTTATGTGTATACATAAGTACAAGGTACGACAACTCCGATCCATGAAATCCCTGCTCCGATACCATGTAGAAAGAAAATAATGAGTTGCTTATTCATGAGGTCCTACAGTTCCCTTATATAAAGGAAAAATATGGTAGGCAAATTACATAATATATACAAAACGAAAAAGAAAATACATAGAATGAATAAAAGATGACCAATATCTCAACATTTTGGATTGATAATTCATATCTATTGATTGTACAAAAAGATAGTTGAATATGAATAAATGGATAAAGAGGAAAAAATTGAGTTGAAATTTTATATATGTAGGATCGATACCTAATAGATATAAAATGAATTGATTAGTTTGACTAAAATGCCACACACATCTATTTATTTTTTTTATTCAAGTTTGGGACAGGTTCCGAGTATCCATAAGGCAATTCCAAACCCATACTAATACTCGCACGGGTAGTCCAAAAGTAAATGAGATGGATTTGGAGTCCTTAAATGGGACAGGTTCAAGTTAGTTATCCAACAGGTAGATCCAAATTGACATCCCTAGGTTTATCCTAGAATAAACAGGTAGCCAACTGATCATGCACAAGGGGTTATGGATGGTGGTGCAGCACTTCCTAACTTTGCATGGTTCAGAATGTAGACATAAAGCATACAAGAGCTCAAGCGTAATAATAGTGTTTTACATAGACGCCCCTTTTTTCCATGGACCCCCCTTCTACTTCTGATATCACCCGTTAGTCATCGCCTCCATCAACAGCTGTTCATTTCCCTCCAGCACAGGCAACCGTGCGGCCAACTTATACCGAGGATCTGCTTGCAGACCTAACTATAAAACTGGCATACAACGTAGACATCCCCCATAAATCATGTGAATTCCTATCAAAAAGACACTGGTTCTGATTTTACCATTTCCATAAAGTTTTGCAAGAATCATCAGCTAATAAAACCACAGGAAGCTGCATATTTCGGCATCCAGAAATCGAACCACCATAACAGCAAAAACTAGAAATATTGCCATTAAACATGAAAGAAAGATCCAAGTTGAACCAATGCTTTCCGTCATGGTACAATCAAGATAAACCCGAGGAACAGAGTTGGGCATGTCATTCACCTTCCAGGGATGAACAGCTGCTTCTAATGACCATACTTCTGGAATTCCCATTCACTGTTATCTGCATTAAAAACAATTGGGAGGAAACAATCAGCAATGATTAATATAGAAGGGTACAGCACCTTCACTATTTTACTCCGTTAATGAAAGCTCACCGAGTGGGCAGACTTGACGAGTCTTGAGCCAACGGCTGATGCAATGGAAGTGGAATGCATGATTGCATACCCCTGTTAAAATGTCCATAATAGCAAGAAGTCGTGACACAAAAAGGACAAATATACTTACTATGGAAACAATAATATAAAAGTAAGAAATTCGCAGACTGTACGAGTAACAATGCCCAGTGTAACTTTGGCCAACTTTTTGCAACCATTATGGAGTTCGATCATGTATTGAATGTATAGAGATAGGGATGCTCTCCAATAACATGTCACCTTTCTCCATTTCAGATAATCCAACCCAATTTTTATTACAGATTTACATGCAGGTCAACGATTTATAGTTTATACATTTCATGCACAACTGCAGATATGCCTCGCATATATACCTAACTTTTATGCAAAACAATAGGATTTTAAATTTACAATGTCTTTTTTATAGTGTATTGTTTTACCCACTCTTCTTCCAAATTTCCAACAACGAACATAAAACCAATCATCAAGATGAGTGGCTTTTTAAAAACCAAAAAAAAGGTGATGGCACCTCACTGAAAGGATTGTTGTGCATCAATAGCACGCGTAATAATTGCATGCTTGAGTTCGAAAATGGGTAATACAGGTATGCGTTTAATCGTGGTAGACAAGAAATATTGAAAAGAGGTTCAAGATGAGGATGGGAAGGGGAGGAAGACCAGAAAGAAGAGATGCAAGTGATAGATATTTCGAATATCTCAAGCAATCATTCTATAACCAGGTCATAGCTATCATATCCTTAAATCTTGAATCCAAAGAAGCCTGCACTAACTTCTCAAATTTTGTCCACTCTCTTTACGGCAACACCTTCAATATTAGACATCTGGTCTATTGTTGTGAAAAGGCTGCCTCGAATGCTCAAAGCGTATCTCTCGAGGCAAGAGGGAGGGTTTTCACCCCTACTATTTTTGCCTCAGTTGAATTTGGTGAGCGTGCACCTTGCGTGACCAAGGTGGCCATGAGGTGGCAAGGTGATGCGAAATGCCAAAACCCACCTCCTCAATTTTGGTACATTGCTTAGATCTTTTTTGAGGCTTGATATTATTTAGTAGAGGGTAAGAAAGATTTTCCGTGTTGCTTTTGTTACCTTATTTTAATTACTCTTAAACAAGCTTTGAATTGTTTCTACCGAACAGATAGAAAAAGTTACAACATCGTGCTAAAATATGTCCATGTCGATTCCAGTATATATCTTATTTCAGTGATTATTCCAAGTGCAACGTGGATTAAACTATTATGTGGCTCTTTAATTGTTATATGGTTTTTATGCTGATCATATGGAATTAAATAGTAATATTTTAATGCATGTGTTCATTATGTTATAGTAATTAAAACACGAAACATTATTCTTTGTTATCATTTTTTTATACATGAGAGGCCTCCATAGGATACTCGCCAAATCATAATCAAATTAATTATTAAACAAGAGATCTAAATGAAGGGAAAGAATCTAAGTAGCCGACCCTACTTAATATGGGAGAAGGCTTTGTTGTTGTTAATATAAAGCCTTATATGGTGTATTTCGGTTTCGTTTCGATAAGTCTGGAAAGAGAAATTCGGTGGAATTTCGGTGAAATGGCCGGAAATTAGGGATACTTGAAAAGTTATTTTTTCAAATTAAGATTTCTAATATTCTTTAACTCAATAAATAAGATAGAAATACACATTTTTGGCTAATAATAAGATATTAATATGATATGTTATATTAAATTTCCATCCAGTCGCACCAACAATCAAAAAATAATATACTGCTCAAAACCAATTTTGGAATCGAAATTAAAAGCCATTAGTTTTACCTCTTGAATACGAAGAGAGTGGTGACAAGTGGAATAATAACAGAGAAAACATAGGTCAAAAAAGAGCACTAGCAAAATGAAATCTTATGTAAGAAATAGAAGATCGAAGTAATAGCTTAGAACTTGTATCTAACCAAAATACTTTCAACTTGGAAAATTATTTAATTTTAGAAATAAAATAAGGCACACGCATAAACAAACATAAATCTTTCTAATATGTCTAATAGATGCATTGTATAGCTTGTGATCATAAAATATATGATATACAAGATACAAACAAATCAACTATTACCAAGAAAGTGCATAGCATTCACAAGCACAATCTATATCCAACCTGATAGTTGACAAATACTTGTAGTCACAAGACTTGAAAGGTTGCTAACAACGAAGCCATCACACAATCGCGCGTACTCCTTGTAATAGATAGAAGTCACAAGAAAGAAAAGCCTTAAATTTTGGTTTTCAATTTCGTTTCACCATAATGATCAGAAAGAGAAATTTCGGAGAATTTTAGTGAAATCATCGGAAATCTTGGTAACAACTCTAAACTTGATCTTTTCCAAAAACTAAGGTTTTTAAAATTCACACGTCAATAAATAAAATAGAAATGCATACTTTTTTGTAAAAGAAGTTTTGAAGTAATATTATCATCTTTTTTTAGACCAATAATATTATCGTCATAACCATCACATGTGTTGATATATAGAGCAACATGTTGCCTAGAGTCAAAATTGAATACTAAACTGGAAGAAAAAGTCATGATAATCACCTCGTCAATGAGAATAAGGTGACACATACATAACTACTAATAAAAACATATATATCAAAAAAAAGAACAAAAAATAAAGCTCTTCAGTTAAAATCGAATTTAACTCTTAAATCGTGTGGCTAACTGATTTGATTTAGATTTAGATGTAAAATTTAGAAACTAACTAAAGAAACTTCTTTAAATAACATAAAACACTCTAACAAATAAATACATCGATAAATAAATAAGTAAATATTCATTAATATATGCAGATTTCGATGAAAGTGAAAGGTAGATTCTCTTATTTTTGTTGTTTCGCCGAAACAAAATGCAATTTTGATGGAATTTTGTTGACATTTCGGTGATATTTCATTAAAATCATGGAAAAAGAAAAAATGTAGTATTTCTATTTCAGTGACCAAGAGAAATGGAAATTTCGAAGAAATTCGGTGGAATTTCGTTAAAATTTGAGGCCATATATACTGTTAGAGCGAAAATACTTTGTTGTATATTCCATAGAGCCCTAGGGTCTCTTAGGGCCTGTTTGGTTGCAGGGTTGGGCAGGGTTGGCCCAACCCTGGTTACTATTCACAAGGGTACTTCCTCCTCACAGATTACTATTCACCCATCCCAACACAGCCCAATCCAACCCAGTCCAACCCAGCAACCAAACAGGCCCTTAGAGAGGAAACCCTTGGGTAAATTACATAGATGTACATGAGGTAAATAAGAAATACGTAACGGTACATCATAACATAACGTAAACCTCTACACTCCCCCTCAAGATGGAGCATAGATATCGATCATGCTCAGCTTGGAAGAACATCTCTGGAAAGGTCTTCTGAGCAATGGCTTGGTAAATATATCAGCAGTCTGGTCCTCTGAATTGACGTGTGAAGTGGAAATCAAGCCCTTCTGGATCATGTCTATAGTGGAGTGACAATCTACCTCGATGTGCTTTGTTCTTTCATGAAAAGCTGGATTATTGGCAATGAACAATGCTGCCTGGTTGTCACATTGAAGCTGCATGGGTAAAGAGACATTTACATTCAAATCTTCCAAGACTGCTCGAACCCACATCATTTCTGTGCTAGCTTGTGTCATGGCCCTATATTCGGATTCAGCACTGGATCTTGCCACAACAGTTTGTTTCTTGCTTTTCCAAGAAACCAGAGAGCTTCATATAAAGATAGCAAATCCTGAAGTAGACTTACGATCCTTTGGCCACCCTGCATAGTTTGCGTCTGCACAAGCGGAAATGGACAAATCTGTGTCCCTTCTAAATAACAAACTTGAGCCTGGGGAAGACTTTAGGTATCTCAGTATCATATATAGGGCTTCCATATGGACTTGCCTAGGCTGCTCCGTAAATTGACTCACCCGGATTACTGCAAAAGCAATATCCAGTCGAGTTATGGTGATGTATAGAAACTTACCCACCATCTCTCTGTATCTTCTTTTGTCCACCTCTTCAGTATCATTGTCGTACAGTTTCATACTTGGGTCCATAGGAGTGCTCTATGATCTGCATCCAACCATTCATGTTTCAACTAGCAAGTCTGTAACATATTTTCTTTGGGTCATTACCATTCCTTGTGCATTTCTCGCAAACTCCATCCCCAGAAAGTATCGTATGGTACCTAGATCCTTCGTAATAAACTGACTTCCCAAAAGTGATTTAGTCATCTCGATTCCATGAGCATCATTTCCTGTAACCAGAATATCATCAACACATACCATGACGACAACTGTACCTCTGGGAGTCTTCTGGATAAACAACGAGTGGTCCGCATTTGATCTTTTGAATCCATGGCGTTCAAACAGCTGGGAAAGCTTCTGGAACCATGCCCTTGGACTTTGCTTAAGGCCATAAATTGCCTCATGAAGTCTACACACCATGTGAGTCTCCCCCTCAGCAGTAAAACCCGATGGCTGCTGCATGTAGACTTCCTCCTGTAGATCACCATATAAGAATGCATTCTTGACATCAAGTTGGAAAATGGGCCAGTCACGTACCACAGCAACGGAGAATAGAATGCGAAGCGTCGAGTGTCGAGCCACTGGTGAAAATGTATCCAAATAGTCGACCCCATATATTTGGGTGAAGCCCCGTGTAACAAGTCTGGCCTTGTACCGATCTAGACGGCCATCTGCATGATATTTAACCGTGAACACCAACTTGCTACTAACCACAGAAGCACCAGTAGGAATAGGAACTAGGGACCAAGTCCCTCGAGATTGTAAAGCACGCATCTCTTCCTCCATAGCTAAACGCCAGCAATCAATCTTCATGGCCTCTTGATAGGTCCGTGGGATCTCAACCGTCGATACAGCTGCTGCAAACCTCTGGAAATCCCCAGTAAGACGATGAAAAGACACCTGAGACGCAAGAGGATAGGACGCGCATTGCCTCTTCTGCTTCTTATGTGCAATAGGACGATCAAGATCATTATCCACTGTACTGACTGGTGAATCCTCCCCCTGCAGCAAAGATTTCTGCATCGGTACATTATCTAACCCATCATTAGTGACAACATCGGAGCATACCTGAGGCGTGATGGATGGTTGACGTGTAGCTTGAGCAGGCCCTGACCGCCTTGTGTAGAACTTAGGGAACGGTGGAATGGGATGATATGGAGGTGGTGGCGGTGGTGGTGGTGTAGTGGACTCAGATTGACCCAGACTTGGAGGTAGAGGAACATAGACATTATCATCCGGAGATGTGGAGGAAACCAACATGTCACCTGCTGGGGAGAAGTACATAACTGGCTCAAAAAATGTAACGTCAGCACTAACATAGTACTTGTCGTTAATAGGGTCATAGCAGCGATAGCCTTTTTGTGTCCGAGAATAACCCACAAAGACACATTTAACAGCTCTAGGAGAGAGCTTGTCAAGTCCTGGAGACAAGCGGTGAACAAAGGCGACTGTTCCAAAGACACGAGGGGTAAGTGAAAACAAGTCCTTATCAGGAAAGAGAATAGAGATTGGAGCTTTTTCCCCAAGAATGGAAGAAGGCATACGATTAACTAGATAGCATGCTGTAAGTATAGCATCTCCCCAAAAAGATAACGGTGCACAACTTTGAATAAGTAATGTGCGAGCAATATCAAGAAAATGTCGATGTTTCCTCTCCGCGACACCATTTTGTTGTGATGTGTAAGCACAGGTAGTTTGGTGAATAATGCCCTTAGAGGAAAGAAACTGAGCAAGAGAACGAGTGCAGAATTCCAATGCATTATCCGTGCGCACATATTTAACATTAGAAGAAAAAACATTGTGCACTTCATTGATAAGATTTGTGATAACACTGCCTGCTTCAGATTTATTCTTAAGAAGAAAAGTCCAAGAGACGCGAGAGAAACATCAACCACAACGAGATAAAACCTGTGTCCCTAATGATCAGGGACACGACTAGGACCCCAAATATCTATATGAAATAACTCAAACGGGGAGCTATTGCTCCGACTCTGACGACCAGGGAAGGTAGAACGATGATGCTTCCCTAACTAACAAGCTTCACAACGAAATGTAGAATTCGGAGAGATCTGTGGCAGGAAGTGACGCATTTTCTGGAGCAGAAGGTGACCAAAGCGAAGATGCCATGTATACGGAGAAACGGATCCTTGAGAGTGAAGTGAGACGCCAGCATAGGAATTCCGAACTAGACGATAGAGGCCATTATGCTCAGAACCACAGCCAATCACCCTGCCCGTTAGTATGTCCTAAAAAATAACAGATGATGGGTCAAATATAGCACGACAGTGCAAATCTTTTGTAATCTGACTCAGTGTTCAGAAAAGCGGGCCAGGCGACCGCATATGCGGCCGCATATGCGTAGTCGGTGATCGGACCGAACCGCATATGCAATATTCGGTCTATATGCGGTTTTGGCGCATATGCGGCCGACTAAACCGCATATGCGGCCGCATATTCGGTCGCCTTTTGGATAGACCCCCTTCCTTCATGCTTTATCTTTGGTTATTATTTTTCCATTCATGATTCAACTACTAGTAGTACATGCTGTAAAAAATAAATGTTATTTATTTAATTGTTACTGTTATAAAAAAATTTATGTTGCTTCCGAAAAAATAAACTTTTATTTTATTTGATTTCAAAATACATTAGTTTTAGAATATGATACATTTTCTTTAGTGAAAACTATATCTATGAGTCATTTGCTTTATTAATTCAATACTTTTCTCATTTGTTCATATATTCTGCAACAACTTGTGCTAAATTTCCTAGCTACTTGTCATCTCATTAACAATTGATAAAAGGGAATTCAATTATTAATTCGATTGAAATATAATGCTTCACATCTAATTTCATTTGGTTAATTCTTATAGCAATATAAAACATGTTTCTAACAAAAAATGATTTCTTATTGTTATATCTCATAATATTTTTTGTTCTTATATTTTGAAATGCTTTACTTAAAATCATGTCGTACTAAAAAGTTCATGCATTACATTTCATCTATTATTATCTTTTCGAACATAAATGTCTAATAATTGAATTTCTATTATTTTTATTTTAATTTTTTATTAAAATAATACAAACCGCATAATCCGTATATACTTCCGCATATCCGCTTACTGGCTTCAAACCGCCTAACCGAACGAATACCGCATACCGACTTTCTGAACCTTGATCTTACTAATTGATAATAAATTCATGGAGAACTCAGGTGCATGTAAAACATTCTGTAAGTGCATGGAGGGTAATAAGGAAGTCTCCCCCTGACCCACAATAGGAGAATGAGTGCCATCAGCTATGAGCACAGACCGACCAGACTGAATATCCATGTAGGACTGCAGTATATCTCTGTCACGGCAGAGATGATGGGTGGCTCCAAAGTCGACAATCCAACATGATAAATCGTGGCTATGACGAAAGGCGGAAGTACTACTTGAGGTATTGGCAGCAGCAGAGGTACTAGCCGATGCAGAAGCCGCAACGTCAGATGTATCAGCCGCCTCTGATGATGGTTGTGGCATAATGTCACGAAGTTGTGCCACAAGCTCCTCGAACCTGTGATCTGTAGTAGAGATGCCGAAGGAGACTGAACATGATCAGCTACACGTACCGAAGGAGGAAATCCATGCTTGGAATAGCATGTATCCTCGGAATGACCAGTACGACAACAAAACAAGCACGTTGAACGCATACGACTTCCTCGGCCACGGCATTACCTCCAGGGCCACGAAAAGAAGACGAACTACCTCGTCCTCTGGAAACCGCCATTGCCGAAGGAGGTGGAGTAGCTGCGTTGGAGGAAACAGAGATACGACTGAGCCTCCTGTAGACTTCCTCCATCGGAGGAATAGGAGCGTCGGCGAGGATCTGAGAGTGGGCAGCCTCGTACTCTGGATCAAGGGCAGCAAGTAATACTCCTACCATAGTAGCATTGTGAAATGTCTTCTGCTGCTCGGGGGTGGCTGTGAGTGGGATGGTGCTATATAATTTCTCGAACATCCCTCGTAGGGACGTGTACAGAGAGTGAAGAGGCCGCCCATTTTGCTTCATAGTGAAAATATCATGCTGCAACTGCAGCATCTTAGTCTCGTTCCGTACTTAAGAATATGTCGTAGCCAGAATATCCCACATCGCTTTAGCGGTGGGCTGATGGAGGACGTCGTTGGCAATCTCCATCGAAAGCGTCCCTGATAGCCAAACCTTGGCGTAGGCATCATCAGCCTCCCAGGAGGCATATATCCCCGTCTTCTCTGCCGGCTCATCTTCGGTAAGAATGTGTTTCTTACCACATGACTTCATTAGGCTGAGGAACTGCATCGTCCAGAGCTCGTAGTTCGTCCCATCCATTTTGACTATTGGCGCCGACCCTTTGAAGGTGCCTATGGAGGGCATATCCATCTTTTGTTCTGACATGATGTCGGAGAAGAAGACCTAGGATTGATAGACAAAGAGACTAGTGTCTACAAAGACCTGATTGGATTCAAGTGCATATGTAGACTTTATGCGCTTGAATCCATGGAGTAATAGGTGCCGGTCGACGAACGAAGTAGCCTGGGAGAGAGGGCTGGTCGGCGGCGGCGGTGGGTCTTCGACGAGAGGGAGGCGGCGGGAGGGCCTCGGCGAGAAGGAGGCTGCGGAAGGGGAGGCGTCGACGGGAGGTGGTGGCGGCGGGAGGTGAGGCGCCGGCAGGAGAAGGGGTGGCGGCGGAAGAGAGAGAGGGGGCGGTGGAGAAACCCTAGGTTAGGGTTTTGGCTTTGATACCATGTTAGAGCGAAAATACTTTGTTGTATATTCCATAGAGCCCTAGGGTCTCTTATATAGAGAGGAAACCCTTGGGTAAATTACATAGATGTACATGAGGTAAATAAGAAATGCGTAGCGGTACATCATAACATAACGTAAACCTCTACATATACTACTCAACAAGAGATCACAAAGTCGATGACCACGAATTCAAAAGGGAACACACATGTGCCTTTTAAATAAAATTGTTCATCCCCCCATCCTTAAACAATAGATAGCTTTCAAAGATGTGCAAGAACTCCCTAGCTCTAGACCATACATGTATAAATATAAAACATCATATGTAGGCATGATTTTTATTTTCAAAATAATTAAAAATACAAATTCGGTATTTCCAATTTGTCATACAAATCACGTTCATTCTCTATCCAGTATGCATACATCCACTACTCATAAAACCCCAACAAGGTCTGTCATCAAAACCTTCAACTATAACGCTCTGTTTATCTCCGTTGGGAAAAATGAATAAATTATTATTCTTGAGAACCCTAGGCTCTCTTATAAAGAGGAGAGACCTATGGATAAATTACATAAGAGGAGCATAAAGAAATAAAATAAAGGAAAAGGTACAAAGAACATAGATATATCTCTACATTCCCCCTCAAGATGGAGCATAGACGTCAATCATGCTCAGCTTGGAAGAACACTTCTGAAACGATCCTTTGAATAAAGCCTTGATAAAGATATCTGTTATTTGATCTCCTGAACTGACATGAGAGGTAGAAATCGAACCTTTATGTATCACGTCTCTAGTATAATGGCAGTCTACCCCAATATGCTTTGTTCTTTCATGGAACGCAGGATTGTTTACAATGAATAGGATAGCTTAATTATCACATTGTAACCGCATGGGTAGAGGTGCATCTATTTGCAAATCTACTAGTATTGCTCGAACCCACATCATCTCTGAGCTTACTTGTGCCATACCCTATACTGAGATTCAGCACTTGATCTAGCAACAACCGTTCGTTTCTTTCTTTTTCAAGAAACAAGAGAACTGTCAATGAACACTGCGAAGTCTAAAGTAGACTTCATGTCCTTAAGACACCCTGCATAGTCCGCATCAGCACATGTAGAAATCAAAAGAGTTGCTCCTTTCCTGAATAGTAGTCCTATACATGGAAAAGATTTTGGATACCTCAATGTCATATATATACCTGTCAAGGTTGCTCCATGAACTGACTCATCTGACTCAGCGCAAAAGAGATATCAGTCTAGTGAAAGTAACATAGAGACGCTTTCCCATCAACACTTTATATCTCCTCATGTCAACCTCATTTGTATCATCATCATATAACTTCATGCTAGGATCCATCGAAGTAGTAGATGGTCGTCATCCAATCATGCATGTCTCAACAAGCATGTCTGTAGCATACTTCATTTGGAACTGATGACCCATAAATTATTTTGCCTTCTCTATCCCATGCACATCATCTCCTGTAACAAGTATATCATTAACATATACCATGATAGTAACAGTACCTTTGGGTGTTCTCTGCAGCGGAATTTAAAAAAATATATTTGATGAAACCACATGATCCGAGAACCATTCTCAGATCGTTTCATATATAACCACAACAAGTATAATGCAATACCTCTTGAAGCGTGGTTGATCAAGTCTCTAAGAGAAGAGACCTCCTGTCTCAAGTTCGATCGTCGGTGAGACCGCTTGCGAGCGCAGGGATGAACCGCGTTATCCTCGCAATCCAAGAAGTTGATCCAAGCGTAGTTGCTCCTGATCTCGTCACACGAGATCGAACGTCTCCTTCGTGAGTGCAGCACTCCAAGAAGACGGAGAACCGAAGAACGTCAAAGCGGCGGCGTGGTGGCGAGAGCGTCGACGATTCTCTCCTCTAGGGTATGGTGGATGGCCACCAAAATTAGAGGGAGAGAGGGCTTGTCGTGTATGAAGAAGAGAGAGAGAGAGAGAGAGCTCCAAAATTGCATGTAAAGAGAGAGCATGGTATGCCTCTCTATTTATGGGGTTTTGGGATCCATGGATCTCAATCCATGGGACATATAAAATCAATGGGTGAGATTGATTTATGTCAATCCAATGGTCAAGATTGTTGTTGTCAAAACAACAAATTTGGATTAAAATATATTTGACAAAATCAAATATAAATTAGTCCTAAATCAAACCAATAAATAAAGAGAGAATATACATGGAGATTACATCTCCATGTACATTCCATATGGACGGCCACCCATTCCTATTTGGAATTGGGTGTCGCCCAAGCATTCCATGAGGAGAGCAATCTCAAGACATGTCATGAGATTGCATATCTCCATGGAAATCTCTTTATTTATTTTGCAACAAATTTTGTTGGGTTTTATTATTCAAAAATAATTCACAATTATATTTGAGAATATTGCAATCTTGCCATTAAAAAATTGTGAATCATATTCACAACCCAAAACAACATATAATTTACATTGTCAATTAATTACACGATGTGTATCCAATACACATAATAATTAATTAACACATATAAATTATAATTAGCTCTCTCTAATATATTATAAATCACATTTATAATATATTATGAATAATTGGATATTTCTATCCATATTATTCTTATCCATAATTAAATCACATTTAATTATATTGGATAATTTCTTCATACATTAAGATGATTAAATCACATTCAATCATGATTTCTTCATTGCTTAGATCTCATGGAATTATTCTTGAACCCTTCAAGAATAATGCAATCTCTCCGCAGATACTTGGAGATAAGGACAGGGCGATTGTATCGTTCCACGTATAGTGACTTGGATATTGAAATCATATCTCAAATCCAGATCGCGGGCCTCTCATAGATGCTTGATTGAATCAAGACCACAAATCTAATCTTCTCATTGCATCTGAATCATATTCAGATCAATGTCCAATAATTAGATCAAGATAAGATTACTTCTCTACTGAGAGGAGTCACTAAAATCCAGACCCGTTTCATCACTCCCTAGGAATGGAAGCGTCATGGTTATACAATCGTTTATGATCACATCACCCTCAGGTATTCCCAATACCTGTACATCCTGCATACCGGAAGACTCAGAATGAACCCGAAGTATTAGATCAACTTTACACTATCTACTTCATGGTTTTATCAGTAAGTTTCTCATTCGATCATTGGGAGTCGATATCGATCATATACTTTACAAAAGCATATATCATACCTACGTCTTGATCATATACTTTCCAAAAGTATATATCAAACCTACAAATTCAGTCAAGCTTCCAAAGCGAGACGACCATGCGCATGGAATTTGATTCTTCCCAATATCTCATGAGTGAGCTCATGCCTTCCGGTTCAGTAACTGAACCTGTATGGTCCCTTTGAGAGATCGTATTACTCATATGCCCTTATATGCACACCAGCGCGCCAGTGTATAGACCTTGGTTAGGTCATCAACCTATTGGTCTGCCAAATGTACATACTCAGACATATAGTAACACATCTGTCTCCGGTCAGAGGATGCGTGCCTGTATCGTGACAGCATACCATATAGGACTTTGGTTATCTCGATCTCGTTAAGTCAACTCTTTGACCTAACTAATCTGACACCTCCGAATCTCTATTCCTATGCAGAGGACCTGCATCAAGAGGTCGGTCATATATCAGCCTTTAGAGATAAGGATTGCCATCTCCTAATCAGGCTGGAGATCATCTCTTAACAATCATTTGACGTTGCTTGATAAGTCCTCAATCTAACTCTTTAGATATTCATCCAAGCACCAGCCTCTATGATTCAATAGTTGAATCAACTGTTGTATGATCATCAAGATGGCCATGGTACATAACCCTAATTGTACTAAGGGACCTATAATGTAAATTATTTATTCTTCATTTCAGATCAGGGAATGATATATGCAATGACATTTATTGCATAATGGCTCGCCGTAGGCTCGCATTTCCAACAACAACAACAACTCCAAGAATGCCATGGAGAAAGGAATTTTCTCACCCAAAACTGATGAGGGCATGTGATTGACCAGATAACATGCTGTAAGAATAGCATCACCCCAAAACGAATATGGGGCACGACTCTGAATGAGAAGAGTCTAAGTGACATCAAGTAAATGGCGATGCTTTCTCTCTGCAACACCATTTTGCTGAGAAGTGTAAGCACATGTTGATGAATAATACCACGAGATGAAAAGAAATGTGATAGAGCACGGTACAAAATTCCAAAGCATTATCAGTTCTCACAAATTTCACAAAGAAAGAGAAAATATTATGTGCTTCATTGATAAAGGTTTTGATCACATCCACTGCTTCAGATTGATTCTTTAATAAAAAAACCCACTCCGACTCTGACGACTAGGAAAAACGGAACGATGATACTTTCCCAACTAACACGCCTCGCACTAGAAGGATGAACCCGGTGAAACCTGTGGCAAGATGACACAACTTCTGGAGAGGGAGGTGACCAAAACGTAGGTGCCAAGTGAAGGGAGAGAAGGGTCCTGTTGGATGAGAGAAGAGACCTGCATAAGGAGTTCGGACCAAGCGATAGAGACCACCTTGCTTACGGCCACAACAAATCACCTTGCCCGTAAGAATGTCCTAAAAAACAAAAGATGATTGGTCAAAAATAGCTTGGCAATGCAAATCCTTCGTAATCTGACTAATAGATAACAAATTTATAGAAAAATCAAGAGCACGTAATACATTCTGCAGACACATTGAGGGCATCAAACTAATCTCCCCATCTCCTGTGATCGAGGAGTGAGTCTCATCAGCTATCACAACGGCTCTCCCTAGAGGAACATATCTATATGCTACAAGCACATCTCTATCTACACATAAATGATGTGTCACCCCGAAGTCCACAATCCACTATGTAATCTCATATCCCGACAAGATGTAAAAGCATAGGTACTACCTATGATGCTAGCCGTAGCAGAAGTATTGACAGAGGTGAAAGCTGCTACATCTGAGTAGCCTCCTGGAGATAGTGAAGAAGCAAGAGGCATAATATCCCTTAGTCTGGCTACAAGATCATCAAACCTCTGATCTGAAGTAGGAGTAGTCGGAGGCTCAACCTGCTCCGCTACTTGAGCCGATGCGGGAAAATCATGCTTGGAGTAGCATGTATCCTCTGTATGTCCAGGACGATGATAGTAAGTGCAGGGTTGATGAATGAAAGGTTCCTCGAAGGGAGGAATTGTAGCATCCACGAGAATCTGGAAACGAGCAGCATCATACTTGGGATCAAGGGTTGCTAGGAATACACCAACCATGTTAGCATTCATATATGTCTTCTGTTGCTCAGGAGTAGTTGTGAGAGGCGTGAAGTTTTTTTTGGTGGAGCTTCTGAAACATCCCATGTGAGGATGTATATAACGAATGAAGGGATCGTATGTTCTACTTGACACTAAATATATCGTGCTAGAGTTAAAGGATCTTGGTCTCATTCCTCGCCTGAGAATAAGTTGCTGTGAGGATATCCATCGCCTTAGCGGTAGGCTGATCATGTAATACATCATTGACGGTCTCTATCGTCAATGTACCTGAAAGCCAAACTTTAACATATGCATCATCCACCTCCCACGAGGCACAAACCCCGGTTTTCTCCGTCGACTCCTCCTCTTCTCGGTAAGAATATGCTTCTTACCATTAGACTTCATAAGGCTCATAAACTACATAGCCCAGAGCTCATAGTCTGTCTCATCCATCTTAACAATTGGTGTTGATTCTCTGAAGGCGCACGTGGCAGGTAAGTCGACTTTGTTTTATGCCATATCGTCGGACGGAGATCACTAGGATTTCTGTAGACCAATAAATGGGTGTCTACAATAAATGAGTGTCTACACAGACATATGTAGATTTAGATGCATATGTAGACTTATGCACTCAAACCCATCACCAGAATCGAGCCTCTACACAGGGAAGGAGTAGAGGAGAGCCACAATGGGGGTTGCAGATCCATAGTGGTGTCTGCATGGCATGCAACCCATGGCCGAGAAGGAGTAGGGGGTTTGGCATACACGTCGTTGCCGAGAGAACGAGAGGGCGAGGAGACCTGTGCCGCTGCCGCTGAGGAAGGAGGGGGTTGTGGGTTGTACTGTTGTCGTCGAGAAAGGGAGAGAGAGAAAGGGGTTGCGTTGTCACCACTGAGGCAGAGAGAAAGGAGGGGATACGCTGCCACTGAGGCTTGAAGGAGAGGGGCTAGGGTTTTTCTCGGAAACTAGAGCTCCGGTCTAGGACTATTGCATTGATACTATGTTAGGAAAAATGAATAAGTTATTATTCCTGGAAACCCTAGACTCTCTTATATAAAGGAGAGACCTATGGGTAAATTACATAAGATGGGCATAAAGAAATAAAATAAAGGAAAAAGGTACAAAGAACATAGATATATCTCTACAATCTCTTGTAGGCACAAGGCCCTCCCCTATTTCAAAGGTCTTGTTAACCAATTTCCACGCAACCAGATTCATCCCCTTGCTATCATGTCTAAAAGAAGAACAAAAGAATCTCTACACGAGGCTCTCAAGCCTTCTGATAGACAACAACTAACAATATGAATGTATAAGAAAGGACACTAGAATCGCCAAGTACAAACTTTAAGAGGACCTCCTAAGACCACTACTGCACTAGCAAACCCCCAAAAAACAATCTCTTTTTTTTCCAAAAGCCACCACTCCAGCCCACCAGCATGCCACTAATCTCCAAATGGTGTCAACCATCTTTCAGTAATTGTGCAAAACCTTCACGCTTCTCCGAGTATCTACATAAAAATGTTCCAACCTTGTTTCTTACAACAACAGAATATTCACTCCTCACTCTTTCAACGAATCATTCAACCAACCCCTCCCCTTTTTCCTAATCATGTAGACTACGGGCATTCCAAGTCAAACACTTCACGGTCCTCTTTCATTTCAGCCTCAAGATAAAGGTTCTTGTCCTTGTCCTGATTCGTCCATTCTAACTTCTGAGGCATGCTCTCCAACCACAACAACTTAGATACTCTCGTCCAAAAGAGTTGCCTTTAAGAAGGCTCCATGCTACTATGATGTTTCCGTCTACAAATCAAATCCCCTCTGGACACCTTTCTATGTCACTTGACCATGGCCGAAGCTGACATCCACAATACCACCTTCACCCAACACAGAATATTCACTCATCACTCTTTCAACCAATCATTCAACCAACCCCTCCCCTTTTCCTAATCATGTACACTACGGGCATTCCAAGTCAAACACTTTACGGTCCTCCTCCATTTCATCCTCAAGAAAAAGGTTATTGTCATTGTCATGATTTTCCCCTTCTAACTCTTGACGCATGCTCTCCAACCACAACTTGGGTACTCTCGTCCAAAAGAGTTGCCTTTGAAAAGGCCCCATGCTTCTATGATGTTTCCCTCTAGAAATCAAATCCCCTCTGGACACCTTTCTCTGTTGCCCGACTGTGGCTGAAGCCAACATCCACAATACCACCCTCACCCAGTGCCTTGAAAAGAACCAGTCCCCACCGAATGACCCCCATGCCCCCAATCCTCGCATGCAACGCCATTAAAAGCGTACATGATCACAATGCTAACCTTGAATTGTAACACCTCAACAACAATCATACAACCCACATCAAAACGGAGCGCCTCCAACACAAAGGAGTCCCAACCATAGATCATCTGGTCAAAGCTAGATGGGGTCCGCAATACTCAATGTCAAATTCACCGTAACATCGACCTCTACCTAGCTTGAAGACGATGATTCAGCACCCGCTCACATACAGAGAAAACCCCCAAGATATAAGGAGTTATTTGATCCAACAATCCCATGTCCATAAATCGGGGAAGAACATCCACAACTACACAAATTCCAAGGGTGTCTCCTTAAAGATCAAGAATGATCCCTCGAATCGCAACTACTTGCACACCTTCGAAAGCATGGCTTGGTGACAACCCCCCTCCGTCATCTGAGAACTCACCCCATCCCATGTTCCGCTTCACCCACATCATCTCCCTCATCCAACGCGTCCCCATTCGTCGGGTCAATCTCCATATATGTCCAAGCCATTGTCATGTCCGACATCAATATTATTAAGAAGCCAAACATTGATATGTTGATATGTTGATATGAAGTTCAATTGAGGCTAACAACGCCAACCCAACTGCCCCCACGATGCAAGCAATCACAGCATCCTCCTCTCCATACCACAAACTAGCAACTTCCACCTTCATTACCTCCCCAAGCATAGCAAGCAATGTTGCCAGGAAGATGAAGTCCCAGGACACCATCAATTCAAAGTTGATAGAATATAGGAGTTACAAGAAAGTTATCTAGAGGTTAGCCCCACATCCTGACTTTGTTTTTTTCTCCAGCAACAATCTCCTAATGGCCATGAACCATCACGAACATTAGAACCATGAAGCCACCCCTTCTCCCTCAAAAACCCATGCCTAGACCTAAGGGCATGTAGTGGTTAATACTCTTGTAGGAAAAGCACACCATCGAGATGCATCAAATGGAGGCGAGGTGCCCTATATGTCTGCAATGGAAGCATTGACCTAGCATGACACACCCACCATTCTTCCATGTTGTCGCACGACCACAGTTGCCCCTAAACCCCTACTCAAAACCATCTTCTATCAGGCCTGCTCTCCAAGATAAGTGATCTCCACTCAATGAAGGGTCCCCGCCATCCATCGATTTTTCTTTTCTCACATCCATATCTTCTTGATCTTCCCCCCATTGTCATTCCTCCTCTTCCCACCGCTCACCTTCTTACTCTTCTCCCCGCCCTTGATGCATTGAGCCTCTCACCCTCGCTCATGGCTACCAACTCTATCTTGATCCCTTTGCAATCACCCTTAATCTCACTCTAGTTCTCACCCTCTTCATTGCTTGCACACTCCCTCTCTCATCCTCATATGTGTAGATTCACACTTTTCTATGGTTTGTGATCATCAGTTTGTCATGTGATTTATTGGAACTTTTTTAACAACATCGTTTTATTCATATTCAACATTGAAAAATTACACTAAATATCCTTTAATTACTTAAAATGCAGGAGATCTACGTTATACTATAATTTTCTTAATAGTATGCATTTTCTTGAGTTAAATAACATTTTAGTGGGGAGGTGAGGATTAATTCCTTGATCACCAGAGTCCAAGACTATAGGACTCTATTCTAGGAAATCACCTCAATTCACCTTTCATTATTTTACTTAGATTACAACACCAAATTTATTGACCATAACATCATTTTAGCTACAGACATCCTCCATACACACATCTATGACCAAGCATCCTCCATACATATCTATGATGAGAATCGAAACTAGATACTTTGTAACATTGCCTAGCCATATTGTCTATCTAGTTTGACCTATAATAGTGGAGGTGTCACTTAAAAAGAACAATTCTAAAAAATGAATTCTTAAAAGTTTACAAAAGCAAAGATAATTAGCATCTATCTTTGTAGATTGCGGTAAGGATAAATTACCCAACTGAGTCAAATTCAAGTTGAACAATCCAAATCCAATTTAATCCAACTCCAACCCAATACTCAAGGCTTTAGGATGTTTCCTTGTAGTGTTAAATTGATCAAAAAGACGATGTGTAAAGATGGATAGTCCAGGCTCGAAAGATCAAAGGTTAATGCATAACAAGGTGTATTTTTTTCAATGAAAGGGAATATGACAATAACTTTTTGCAAATAAAAGGGCCAACAATCTATGATAATAATGGCTAAAGGCGCAATACTCAGGACCGTAAGGAATATATATCTTGCACGAAGAGTAAGCTTACTCTATTCCATTTAACAAAAACTTCCCGTGTTAACTAACTGTATTATATCAATCGAGTTATTGAGGATAGGAAGGAAAAATCAATCCCATAAGCATCATGATGCAAACACGAATCGGCGGCGGCGAATAAAATAATAATATCTTTTTTGGTGGCTTTTTGGTAGAAGAAGAGAATGGTTGAGAAGAGAAGTTGGAGGGTTGAGAAGAAGAAAAACTCGTCGGAACGAGGGGTTGGGAGAAGAGAACCGCGGAGATCGCGTGGAGGGAGAAGAGAAAATAGAGAGGGATAAAATGAGATCAACTCAAATTTCAATTCATAATGGACTCACTAAAACTGATGGACTACCCTCTCTTTATATAGGAGAGAGGGTTTACAAAAATAGTAAATAATCAAATTACAACTAATTTGACCCTTAATTGACCTCTAACTAACTTAATTGGACTCTACTTATTTGACCAATAATTATAATTAAATTCTACGAAATCAACGTTGAGATCACAAGCGATCTCAATTATTCAATTAGATCCAAAAAACGTAAATAAAATTGATAATTATCTAATTAAATAAATGTGGCCCCATAATTTGGGGTCACGCTGCATCAACTCTCCGCCGCTTTGAAAAATTCGGCTCCTGACGAATTGCGTGAACTGCAGGTTCGGCGGCTTTAATTATCTTCTGGAAAAACATGTGTGGCGCGAACGGCGGAGTCCATGTGCGGGCAGGAGAGGTGTGGCCACCGTGGTTGAAGAACATATGCGGGGCGTACAGTGGCGTCGTCTCGGTTGTCGTCGTCTTCCCCTGGTGCTCAAAGAATTGATGCGGCATGGAAAATATGGCCCCTGAATAATCCATGATGAAGCTATGGCACAAAGAGAGGAGAAGAGGAGATGTGTCTAAAATTTGGAGCCATGGGGTCCTTATATAGATGATCCCCAAAGTCCTAGTCCTAATAGGGTAAGGAAGGTTCCCATATTTCTGATTTGCCGTCTTCCTTTTTAAATAATTCTGCTGCCAGGGGCTTGGGCGCAAATTTCGCGCCTTTTTATTTAAGAAATTTCCGTAAGTGGATGATTTGCAGTCCCTTTTCGAAAAACGTTTGTATGGGGGATATTTTGTGTAATTTTCCCGAGTTGTTTCCCAATCCCACAACTCACGGGATTTGGTGGCCTTCGTCCTTAGGGCTCGGGGCTCCCTTTTAGGCGCAGGGGCGGCGTCCTTCGAGCGTGGCAGGATGGGTGCGGCGCCAGTCGCGCGAAGAGGAGCACGACGCCAAGGGCGCTGAGGGGCGGGGCGGCGCTGAGGTTTTGGCCGAGGGAAGGTGGCGCGACTGGGCGGCGTTGCTGGGCAGTGGGCCTCAGGTTTGCGCGGGGGAGGATGAGGGGCTGAGCAGGCGGCGCGAAGATGGGTGGAGGGACGGTGGTGTGAGGAGGCGTTGGCGGAGGCGTGGGGGTTGCGCATGAGGTGCGTGCGGTGGTGACAGGGTTGGCGGCTTGAGGTCTGAGCCCCTTGGTGCTGGTTGAAATGTTGGGTTTGGAGGGTGACGATTTGTGGGTGGCATATCGTCACCTTTTGGTCGGGGATCGAAGTGCGGAAGGAGGCCTCACCATCCACATCGCCTTTGTCGAAGACAGGCCCCGGATTTTCAAAATTTTCTTTTTTTGATGTCTGGACAGCGGCATCTACGGCACAGAATTCGAGGTTTTCGTCTACCTCGTCCGCGGGATCTTCATCGAATATGGGGCCTTGGTCCTCCTTTTCTTCTTGCATAGCGGTTGTATCACATAAATCTTCAATAGGAGTGAAAATACCTTCATTTGTTGCTTCGAAATCGGTTTGAACAGCAAGTCCAGCGTTCTGATTTTTGTCGTTGGTGGAGGAGTCGTCGTCGATTTGTGTGCTCAACCATTCGTGCACCTTAATGCGTGCGATAAGACGTTGATAGAACTTTTTTGAGCGACGCGAACCACGAGATGGGCGGCGGAGACCGAACTTCGCACACCAATAGTCGATCGGATCGTCGAATCGTAGGTACGATTCGTAATCCATGCTCTGATACCAAATTGATGCAAACTAAATGTTCAATAACCTAAATGACGAACAGGCAATGGAACTATTGAAACAAAATGACGAACAAGATAAATGGCGCACGACAAGCCTAAAATCAGCAATAATAATTGTCCGGTTACTCGCGATTTAGCACCGATTAATATCCACAAATTAGGGCAACGGATGAGTTCGAAGTCTTAGAAAGTTATCACAATGTTTGCAAGTCGTGGGGTCTCAACGATTAGCAATTGATGCAAACACGAATCGGCGGCGGCGAATAAAATAATAATATCTTTTTTGGTGGCTTTTTGGTAGAAGAAGAGAATGGTTGAGAAGAGAAGTTGGAGGGTTGAGAAGAAGAAAAACTCGTCGGAACGAGGGGTTGGGAGAAGAGAACCGCGGAGATCGCGTGGAGGGAGAAGAGAAAATAGAGAGGGATAAAATGAGATCAACTCAAATTTCAATTCATAATGGACTCACTAAAACTGATGGACTACCCTCTCTTTATATAGGAGAGAGGGTTTACAAAAATAGTAAATAATCAAATTACAACTAATTTGACCCTTAATTGACCTCTAACTAACTTAATTGGACTCTACTTATTTGACCAATAATTATAATTAAATTCTACGAAATCAACGTTGAGATCACAAGCGATCTCAATTATTCAATTAGATCCAAAAAACGTAAATAAAATTGATAATTATCTAATTAAATAAATGTGGCCCCATAATTTGGGGTCACGCTGCATCACATCACGTCCATTTTTGGGAGCAGAGCTTGGTGAACATCCTTTTTCCTTTCAAATATTCATTGCATGTCATGAATGTTAGATAATAAATCAAATCCAAAAAATAGTGAAAGCGTAGACATAACATTTTGAAACAAAAAGTGGCATAAAATAGAAAAAAAAATAAGAATTGGACATCAGATAAAACCAAATACGAGAACAATCTGCAGAATTGCCTTTCTCATTGAGGTGAAATCCATGCTAATTTAGATTATTTAAGTCATTTAAAGTTCTTTTGAGGGAAGAGAGAATAATTACCCACTTGAGTTATAGACATTAATGGGACTGCATTTGAGTGTGCGTGCAGTTAAATTATTTTAATAAAGACTTTCAAACATATGGAAACTATCATCAAAGTACTTCAAACAGGCATGAACGAAGGCGTAGATGCCCAAAGCAACAAAAAATAAATGTTATCTCTGACAATAATAACTAGTACCTAAACTATAATAAATTGGCTAATTTACAAAGTGGAAAATAAATGTATGTGCATACCCCAAGCAACGGTGCACTCCTCACTAGTTGCACTTGCCTGATTTGCCTGGCACTCGATGCCTGTTTAGGAAGAAAAGGAGCAATAACACCGCCAAACTCACAAGATCAAATATAAGATGCATGGTATTTATTATCCAAATTAAATCTTGCAAAAAGCTAGCAATCCAGCATAGTCTTTTCCCTTGTAAATATCATCAAACAAACAATGCAAGAATATGTATTTACTACTTAATTGTCATTGCCATTGAGTCAATTTCCTCATCACTAGTACACTCATTAAAATTTTATACTCAGTAACTCTTTTAAAAATCAGGAAACAAATAATAGCAACCTAAATTCCATTACAGTAGCGACGAAAAAATCAATTGTATTGTTCATTTATCTTTTGTCAGCTGCCAAATTTTCTTTACGCTCATTTAATATGGAGCTACATTTCACTACATATGATTTTGAAGATGAATCAAAATAAATGAGCACTCACCACCCATTCCCCACCACGAAGTCCAATAGAATGTTAACAAACTTTCCAATATAAAGAGATATAAAAACATAGTTAGAAGCAGTTGTCATTATTATGTTAAAATAAGGGCCTGGCACCTTCCCTGTTGTTCCATCGTCAAACCATAAAATACTTCTAAATAATTCTACCTGTTTGACACAGTGTACTCATCGAGAATTTCATGAGTATTCCAAATAATTACCATTTTTGTAAACATGGGTTGATTCCTTGAAAAGGTTATCACCATACTGCACATCAAACATGCCCCCCTCCAGTACAAAGCTCCTGAGCCCTTACTACTTATTTATCAGCTAGATTCACATGCCAACCAATTACAAAAATTTAAATAGCACGATCAAATAACACCTCAGGAAAACAATTAGCAACATTGGTTTGATACATATAAGAGAAATAACATAATCGCCCATGAAAACAACTAACAATAACTTCATAGAAGAGTCTTTTACCCCAACATCCATCGGTTAAATACACCATCTTGCAAGTCAGTCGAAAATTTTATACATGTTCAGCTTAAGAGAAAGTGCATCCAGACCATGCAAACTGCTAACACCAAAGCAAAAGCACAAATCCCTCTGGTGCTAATCAAACAGCACACCCTGTGTCTCCTTGGACACTTAAATCTCCTACAAATGATGATTTTGAAGCATCCAAACAACCAAAAAAGGCATAAGCACTCAACCAATTAAATTTGTTGTGAAATATGCGCAAAAATGCAATCAACCCTAAGGTCATACTTTTGCTTATTGTAATATAAAGTGATTTTAAGGAGCCCCTTTCCATGTATTTATTATTAAATGCAGTCTCTCATTTGGAGTTCAAAATCTGACAAGATTGAGCATGGGATGATGCTGATTTGTTAGTTACATCATACATGAATGTAGCGACCACTTTTTTACACAATACAGATCATCGTATTTGCATTATCTCAAGCTTGCTTTTCCTTTGCAATATAGGGAAAATTTTACCAAAGAATCAATTTCCCTTCAGGCAATACAAACAAGGCCTTGTCATCTATTTAACTTTAGCTATGTAGACTTGCAACTCCAATAAAAAGTTATCCTCCCATTTATTTGGTCCCGACTTCCTCAAATTGTTATGTTGCATCTCATTTGCAATTTATAACTTACCAGGCCCAAACAGTTACAATTTCTAGTCATATAGCCCCGCAACGCAATCGACCCCTAAAATCAAACAACGGCAACAACGACTTCAAACCCAGAGAGAGAGAGAGAGAGATTTCTCACATAGGTCCATGATGTGATTCCTGCAGATGGCGCAGTTATCCACAACAATATCTGCACAAAATATCAACAAAAAAATGAACAAAACGCATCGAACATCCGTAAACCATATAACCCTAGAAATCAAAGAAATAAGGATTCAAGGGGAGAAAGATTCGAAAATTTACCCCAAGCCCAGAGGGCGACGGCGTTCCACTTCTTGATCTCGAAGCGCTTGGCCTTCCTAGCGGCGGAGGACGAGGAGGCGGTGGCGGAGGTGGAGGCGTCGCCGGTGGAGACCATGTTGACGTCACTATCGAGAGAGGCCATCGATCAATGGAGTTGTGATTCCCACCGGCGGGCAGAGAGGAGGCGAGGGGTAATAGCTTAAATATTGGGACTTTCCTTGATTGGGTAATGTCTTTGGACTAGTGCCATACTGAGTCATAATGTCAACATTTTGTGGAACTCTTTAAAAAGATAAGTAATCATCCAAGTAACCATCTAAAAAGGAGATAAATTATGGTACTTGTGCATGAATTTTGCCTCTTTCAACAAAGATCGAGCTCAATGGCTCAATGATCTAAAGAATTGAGCTTGAGTTAGGTTTCAAGCTCGATAGCTTAATAAAATGATAATTAAGGTTCAAAAAATCACTATGTAATATTCGTTCGGACAAACAGTATGACATGGTTAAATAGACATGTGGAGGAGTGTAGCGGGAATATATAGATTATGTGATTTGTAATATTTTATTTATAAGTTATTAATAATTACCATTATACATTTCATATGAATTACAAGGTATGGACTTTATTTTTCATTACAATATTCACATCCACATTAGCTTTGAAAAAGGAAATCATAAAAAGCTGAACTTGAATTTTGTTTATTCCTTTCCAAATTATTCAATAATTATCATCTATGATGAAGTTGATATATAATATTAACCAGTTGCAAACCCAAAATTACCAACTAGGTAGGGCACACAATAAGAGGTGTAGGTTTATACATAGAGATTTTATAATAGGGATTAAAACGGATAAAGATATATTGGTATCCATTTGTTTCCCCATTCATTAAAGGATATGAATACCATTTTCTTATATCTGAAAAATAACAATGCTTATATGAATGTTAAAACTCATGACCCGACAAATTCAAATACAAATGCAAATTTGACATCTTGGATTTTGAGAAATACGAATATGGATACAAATGTTTAGTTTTTGGAGGATCCGATTATGGATATACGTTTTTCGGAGAATACGAATATGGACACGAATACGAACATGATTACACATGTTTATATATTAAAGGAAAACAGTGCAAATTTGATACGATTATGGATAAGTATGTAAGATGTATTTTATCTTTACATCTTTTAAATTGTTTATCACTGTTAAAAAGAATTAATATACACAATAATTTGGAGTTTGTTATGAACCTAAAAAGTTTATAACTATTAAGTCAAATAGGAGACATCTAACATTCATAAATCAATTTGTAGTCGCTTGTCAAATATCTGTATCTAGATTATCAATATCCATGTTGCATTCGAACTGGTATTTTGACGCTATAATTTATCATTTGTATATTCCTATGATATTCACATTCATATCCGAATCTGTATTTTAAAAAAGCTAAGATATTGTAATACTTATATTGATATCGTATCCGACCATTTTCATCCTTATTTTATGGCAACCAAATAAAAACAACAATAAGACCCTACGTAATCCACTCTATTATACAACGCAAATAATGTTATAGAATAATAGAAATTATTATCACTTCTTATTAAATATTTATTGATAGCATAAACTCTTATAAATAGGGAAAGATAATTCTCAGTTATTCTCCCATTGATTTTTGGTGGGAGCTGATAGCAATATATTGGATCTTCATAGCTCACATAAATGAGATAGTAATGTATAACTATCATTAATCCAGTTAGTATAACATGGAATGTTCTCTTTGTTCTGTGCAAGTAGAGTTTGAACCAATAAATATGATATAAGCAGGACTACTATTGAGAGATATATGACCACGACATGTCATGTAGATATATGTATCATAAGATATATTAGCAATGTTAACTGCACTTGGAGTTGATAGCCGAGACATGATGGTACGAAATCGATGTGCAAGGGAGACGAGTAGCATGTACTTAAGAGGGGCAGGGGGTACGGTAGACCAATGCATGAACAACATCAGGAATCAGAGGCACGACAGGGTGGGACTGGAACTAGCATGCGAGAGAAATGTGTGCCCAGTCTAAGAGGGAGGAGGGGAACTATGGGTCTGCAAGCAGGGCTAAGTGTCGAACCATTACATGAGAAGGGAGGTGGTTTGGAGGGACCGATGGCACATGCTCAAGGATGGTGATTTCATCAGGAAGGCTAGAGGCACAAATGTACATGGCGAGGGAGTTTTGGGGTGCACAATAAGGTGTAGATGAAGAGTCTTTAGCAATTGAGGAGGGGTGCGTACCCCCTTTCCCATAGCTTATGTTCACACCTAATGTCAACATCATAGATATGTAGATGCAAAGAAGTGTTTGTGAGGAAACAAACATAGAGAAAGAATGATGGGTTCTAAAGGAGATGCATACTTCAAAGAGAAAGATGCGTCGAGCTAGAGAAAGAAATGTGAAGCATATACTGATCGTGGCTACTGTGAACGTAATCATCAATCTCCGAAGCAAACAGAAAGACATGAGAACTCCTCTTTGTCAGATGTCAGATGTTCGACCAAGTGTTCGATCGAACACTCCTTGATAGCAGATCGTTGATCAATATGATGCCTACTTGAATACTAAAAGAATTAGGGTTGAGACTACTGAAGTCTACGAGAATGATTATGCAATTTACAAATACATCAATCAAGCGGCCCTGGGACATTCTGAAGGATGCCATTGTCACCATTCAAGGGATGCAATCCCATGTGGACTTCATCGTATTGGACATGGACACCTCAGCTCCTTTATTGCATACCCTGATAATCCTTGGATGGTCATTCCTTCATATAGTTGAAGTAGTGGTAGACTACGGCACAGTACATATCACATTTCGTTCTAGCAGCGACAAGGTGCCCACCCATACGATCCAAGTGCCAAAGCCGTCAGATTCTACATCAGACAAGAGTGAGCCTATAGAGTAGAAAACAGAAGGTTGTGACTTCCTTGCTGAAATTAGAGATACAAACCTCTTCATGGATGATATCGAGATCCATGAATTCCTCTCCACTGAGGAAGTAGTGGACAACACAATCGAGTTCCCAAATATCTTTAAAGATGATATTTTCATTAATTTGCCTGAAATCTTGTCCTTAGAAGAACACGAGGAAATCATTGAATTTTTCTGTGAACAAGATTACATCTTTGAAGATTTTCGCACAACATTGGATTTAGAGGTTGCATTGCTAATGGTGGACACTTTACAGTTGAAAGATCTGACACCACCACCCTGTACAGTTTCTAAAGTCGTTGAAATGATTCAGACCCCATCTGAGTTCAAACCACTTCCAGCAAATATGAAGTACACCTTCCTTTGCGAGTGTGCAGAATATGTTCCCAGTGTTCATCAATTCCCATCTAACCAGGTGATGAATCCCCGATTCTCTTTCTTTATTCTTTTATTTTAGCTCTTTTTCTTGGCAAAACATCATATGAATACCTGTTTGAGTTAATATTGCATATTTAGCATGCATTTTGAAAAAACGAAAGAATAAAGGAAAATAAAAAGAATGATGTATTTAGAATAAATACAGAGTGACCTAAACCCCAAAAGAAGGTCAAGCCTTGACCATATCATAAAATAAATTAAGTAATGAGAGATAGGGTTCACTATGTGTTGTGTATACTACCTATATTTATACAATTTTATTTTGACAAAAAATTAAATTATTATTTTACACCCATTTACATATTTCTAGAAATATTTAAAATAAAATAAAAATCAGAAAAAATAAATAAAAATAAAAAATCCTCCATTCATTGTATAAAATACATGTGTGTATATTACATCCTTTATTTATTATATATACCTTATTAATTTGTAAAATAAAATAAAAATTAATTTATACTTCTAAAATCATGTTATAAATAAATAAAATATAAAAAAGGGTATTTGTTTAGAAATAATAAAATAAAAATACTTGTATAATACATAGGTATATTATGCATGTATTGTATATACATATATTGTATATACATCAATTATTTTCATAAAATTAATTAAAAATCAGAGAAAAAATCTTTGAAAAATAATAAACATTTTTTGTTTTATACACATTTTATTTTATTTAGTTCCTATTTTTTATTAAATTTCTATTTATTTTGTACATTCTGATTTTTGATTGGTCCAAGAGGTTTTGTTGACTCCAGTCAACGCCTCCTCTCTGCTCGAGTCGGGTCGTTGTCCTCTCGCTAGAGCTCCTTCTTTGACTTTTCCCGCCCGATTTCAAGCTCCTCTTGCCTCGAGATCTGGACTTGAGATTCCTCGAATAACCAAGATTCTCGCGGATCCCTTACATCATCCGGATTCCCTTAGAGTTTCATGCTCCACGGTGATCTTTTAGGACTCGTGCTTCTCCTATAAAATCATAATAAAATAATGAGCAATTTAAACATTAGTTAATTTCGGGATCAAGTCATGAAACAAACTTGTTGGATAATTTAAGCAAGGCATAAGCGTAATACATAATAGACACTTGGCTAATAAAATAATACATCAAAACTCACAGTGTCAAAACAGAAAATGAATGACGCCATTAAAAATTTCATCAAACAAGCTTTGAAATGAAACTAAAATCAACTGAAACAGAGATACGATGCTCAAGATATGCATAAAAGAAGACAAGGGCATAAATGCAAGAAAACATCAAAGATAACTAGCAAAAAGGTCCCTAGAAAGGACTAAAATGTAAATACAATAAAGTTTGGGAAATTCCCTGTAAATAACCCATACGCACAAGGGCATTTCTGCAATTATTTAAACCCGCAGGGGTATGAATGCAAAATACCCCAGGCGCACGTGGTCTGCACGTAAGGTCTGGACCTTTCTATAAATGTAGAAACTTTCAAGGGCTTCCCTGCAATTTATCCAAATCGCACGTAAGGAGCATGCAATCCTAGACTCGGATGACTATGAGGCTCGGGGGAGGCTCGGAACTGCTTCGGCTAGGTTCGGCGGGCGACGAAGGCTCAATGCAGGCTCGGAGTTAGGCTTGGGTTTGGACGAGGTTCGACACTCCCAAGCCTATGGTTCGGGCGTTGAGGTTCGGATCGGCTTTGGTGAAGACATGTGGACGTCCATGGGCCGTTGGATCTTGAGAATCCAACGATATATGTACCATGCGTTGCTGAACACATAGCTGCTTCTACGCCGTTTGATGGGCTCCATGGAGGAGCATCCCATGGTGCCTGTAAACTCTGATCCTCCTCCTCCGCCGAGGGACTGGTGGCTCGATTGGATCTCCAGCGACACCTCCTGGGCTCCTCCCTTACTAGGCCACGATGAAGCTCCCCGGAGCCTCCTGAGCGATTCTCGATGAAGTCGGAGGTCCAGGCGAGCTACAACGTGGTATGGAGATGATGGTCGATACTGGAGCGCCGAAGGAGGAACTTGCAACTTCTGCTCCGATGAGGCTCCGGTCATTGAATAATTAAGGATCTGCGTTGTCAGTACCAATAGCCGAAGCTTCGCGTTTGACTCATGAGTAGAGTGAGGTGCTGTGGACACCTTTTGGGTGTGAAGAAGGCGATGGCCTAATGTCTTCTCCGGCGAGAGTGGTGGAGAAGGGTGTCGGAGGCAATTGAGGTTGCGAGGGAAGGAAGAGGTGATAGGAGGGGTGAGCGAATATGAGGGATGCGAGTCGAAGATGAGTCATGGGTCAATAGAGGGTGAACGAGTGTGTAGAGTCCTAATTAATTCAAAGAAATAAGAAGAAAATACAGAGGAAGAATCAAGAGTCTTACCTGGTCGGAGATGGAGGCTGCGGTCTATGCTGAGCTCCGAGGGGAGCTCGGGTCATCGCTGGACTCCGACGATCCCTCGGAGCAGCTTGGCAGGGCGGAACCACCACGGTCCTGGCCTACCGTGGCCAGGGGTCGACGCCGGAGTCCATCGCCATCTTTGCTCCTCGATTGATCCTCCCCCTGTCACGGGAAGGAGAAGAGGGCTGAGCGAGGCCTCACATAAAGGCAGACGCGGTTAATTGGGGCCAGAGGCGAGGTATTTGAAGATCGAAGGTGGCGATTTCGATGGCGATGGATGTGGTTTGTGGGGAGGATACGAGACGAGTGGAGGGGAGGCGTGGAGTAACTGACGACCCGCGAGAAGGAGGGATGATAGGCCTTCATCGTGGGGTAGTCGGAGAGTGGCGAGGTTGGCGGAAGAGGTGGTGAAAATAGGAAGGGGGAAGATGGTTAGCGAGGTGGGGGATCGTGTGAGAGAGAGGGTCTGGAGGTAGGGGATGAGTTCTCTGCCGTTGGATCTCGCGATCCAATGGCTGAGAAACATGTGCTACAGGGCGGTTGGGATTAGATCTAGGGCGATCCGATGAAGGGCATAGGACATGCCACATGGCGAAACGCTACGCGAGCGGAAGTGGACGGTTAAGATGCAATGAGGAGTAGGATCTGGTGGTGGAGAAATGAGCGGTGCGCATGGAGATATCCAGACCATGATCGTGCGGCTGTGAATGCCCCATGTGGCGAGATGAGGTGCAGGCACTAGCGAACGGAGGAGATGGCATCCTGCTCTTGATCGAAGGGTGGAGGTCAAACAACAAGCAACGGTCAAAATTGAAGAGGCCAAGGGCGATCAGACGGTTACGGGAAGAGGCGTGTGGCGCTCAAAGAGATGGACCTCGTGGCGCAACCAGAAGGCGCCACGTGGCCCAATCATATTATTGTGACAAATGAAGTGATTTATGAAGAGGTAGATGGTCAAATTTAGAAAAACTCAAAACATGAAAGTTGTAGATCTCGATGAGATATATAAATTTGATGTTGACAAAAAATAGAGAAGAGGTCAAACAAAGGTCGAAAATATTTTTGAGGGTGTTTTTAAGGGTAAAAACACCACGAATTTTAGTTTTGCCATTTTTTATATTTTAAATTACTCAATGGCTCTGATATTTATAGGGATTTGTCTGATTTTTATCAACACTTAGTCTAAAATAGAAAATAGGTCCAATTTAGCCAAATTATATTTTTCCTAGAATCATAATCCATATATGAACACAAAACACATTTTTTTGGAATTATAATGCAATAATTAAAAATGCACACTTTTTATGATTTTTTTAGCAATTTTTCACACAAACATAATGTAAAAATCATGAAAAATTTACTGGAATGAAAACATAATGCAAGGACACTATAGTAATATTTTTGGAATTTTTTGACAAAATATGATTTTTTATGGATTTTTAGTGAAAACAGAGTGACAATGAGTAATTAATTCCTAATAAATTTACATTATCAAATTAATCAGAGTGCGAATTATCTCAAAAAGATATTTAGATGTTCAATGCAGGAGAGTTGAAGTTTCGCAAAAATATATTGCGGATTTAATTAAAAATCATTTACTAAAATCACTCCACAATTTATTTAAGGTACAGGACAACTCTATTTTAGATGAAATTTGGGTAGTAATTCAAACACAATACAAGGCATCATTTTTTATTTTTGTGGAATTTTTCGAGCAAATGTGAGAGAAATATGAATTTAAATGCTCAAAATGGGTAAAATATACAATATTTCAGTTAAACATTTTTACTTAATTACTCAAAGACCACAAAAATATAATTGAATATCCACGTGGTAGAGAATTAGTTGCTCAACATCAAGACATGTTTCATTGAATAAAAGATACAAAGTTGATGTCCAAATTTAAAGGCAAACACAGGGATGTCCGTGCAATACAGAGAACAAACAAAACATACAAACAAACATATACAAGGACCTTTTTGCAATAGCAAAAACTTAAATAAAATAACGTAATTTTTGCAAAATAATAAAAAAATAACAGAGGACCTCTCTTCCTCACAGGCGCGGGTGGTGGGATTGGAGGCGTGGGGCAGGTGGTGCCGTTGCACGCGGGGTCGCACGACCGTGTGCCAACGACGCGAGGTGGCGGCGGAGGTAGGTTGGGCATGCGTGGGCGCGCGGCGGAGTGGTCGGCGGAGGTAGGCTGGACGCGCGCGGGGGGGAGGAGGCACGACGACTGGAGTAATCGCCACTGGCGGCATCGTCGTAGGACCGCGGAGGTGGCCATGTGCGTAGCAGCGCGGGCCGGCGGCTGGGCTGAACTGGACTGCCAAGGGGGCGGCCGTCGAAGAAGGAGGAGGGGGGCAGCAGAGCCGCGACTGCTCCCTCCGTTTCTTTTTCTAAAAATTTTTATTTTTTGAATGCTTTTTACTGATTTGATTCAAAAAAAACTTTATTTATTTATTTTTTTTGATTTTTTTTAAATAGGGAATAAAACAAAGGTGAAAATATGGGTATGTGGTGATGGTGGTGTATGATAAAGATATAAATAAATGAAGGTGTTTGGGTGGATGTGATGTGATAAGAACAAATGCAAAGATAAAATAAAAATGCAAATATAAGACGAATTACCTAAAACGGAAACCGTCGCCTATGGGTGTGCTCACGAGAAGCACGGTCCTCGCTCGAATCGCCGGCGAGCAATGAGCTCGAGCAGCGCGTGGATGCGGCTGCGATGTTGCCAAAAATCTAACGGATCTCACCGGAGAGAGGGCTGTCGTCGCTCGACCGTGGTTGCGTCACTGCCACCGATTCAACTATGGGAACTAGGATCTCCTCACATAAATATGGATCAAGTGCAAATTAAGGAGGATGGGACGTATACAAAGAGAAAGAAAATGGAGGTTAGAATGGAGGTGGAGTAGAATGGAGTTTATTAAGATGGTGGAGTTAAATTAGAAGTTAGAAAAAATGGTGAAATGATGGTGGTGGTTATTGCAGAGAATGAGAATTAAATAATAAAATAAATAATAAGATAAAGTAGGCTATTAAAATACAATAAATTATAAAGAAGAAAAAAATAGTAGATAATTTACAAAGGAAGACATACAACATGTACATTTTTTGTTTGTTTTTCTAATTTATATTTTTTTATTTTTTTAAGAAGAGATTTTTACAATAGAAAAATACACTAAAATACTAGAATTAAAATACAACACAATGATGATTTTTTGGGATTTTTTAGTAATTAAGAATGATAAAATAAAAATAAAGAATGAATGAATATTTACATAATATACAATGTACATCTAGTTCCCAAAACCCAACTTTTGCAAATGAGCTCCGAATTTAATAAAACAACTTCTATTGGATAGATAATTTTCTAACATGAACTTTAAAAGTGAGTTTGGTGAATTTGGAGTTCATACGAAGCGGGAATTTGGTCAGGAAGTTGGACTTTACGGCTTTTTCTCTTTAGGATCTAGGAGCATTTATTTGAGCTGAAATTTGTTTTGTATTTTTGTATTTTTATTTACATTTGTTTGAACAAGTTAGAGAAAGAATTAGACAAAAAGGAGTTGAAATGAAATTTAAAATCAGATGAAGTTTTAGGCTATTTACATGTAAAAAACTCCTTTAATTTTGCGACTTTTTATTGTTAATTTATTTTGTACAAATAATATCAATAATTAGTGTGTTTTATTTACAAGAGTCATTTTGTTAATTTATTGAATTTATATACATTTATTTGAAATTTTGCTTAGGGATTCTGCTAAGATCGAGATATTGAGATGATGAATCGTGGATTCATCACCCCCTATACTTAAACTTTGCTAGTCCTCGAGCAAATAAAGAATGAATAAGTTGGAATATCCCCTGACTGTGCATGTGAATACAAGACTTGATCCGTTCAAGAACTCTCGATTTTAGAGATCCTAAAATTCTAAGCCGAACCAAGCTCTAGTCAAAAGGTATCCAATTTTCCTAATCATCAGACTCTCTTTATATACATATATATTAGGGATATGACTTAAGTGTTGACTGCAGTTACAAGAGTAGAGTCGCAACGTCACTCAAGGTTCCAGTTCAAGAGACTCTCCTAAGAACCCGACCCTCAACACTAGGGAATAAATCATTTCTTGCATCTAATCCGCCATCTCTTTAGTTGTTAGACTTAAAAGTGTAGATGGAAGGCCAGTTGATGGAGGGCATAGGATTGTGTCATTTCTTCTCTCCCTCTCATTGGAACAAGGATCCTCTCGAGTGCCTTATTACTCAACGCATATTTTTGGTGTTGATCAGTGCGTCCGTCAAGAGAAGTTGGAGCCGTCTGCACTTGTTTTCCTGGGAATACACTGGGGTGTGTCTTTTTTGAGTACCTATTGTACCTTCTACAGCCAGACTTGTAGCATTTACGATGCAGAGCTCTTTTTTTTGGTGCAAGCCCGACTCCTGGTCCTAATAGCGGTGGTCCAAGTGGATACTTTGAAATGGTTGGGAGCGCTCGCCTTTGGTGGAAGCTCTTTGATATTTGACTTTATGGAATGAGAGATTTTCTTTGACATTTCATTGGTTTGTAGTATTTTTGGCTGGCTCCACCGCTTTTATCAAGAGTTGGCGCACACTGATCAACATTTTTATTTTATCACACCCTGGCACATAGGTCAATGTCAAGAGGTTAGTATAAGAATCAAGTTCCCATACTGGGTAAAGATGCTGACTCTCAGGTTTCATGAAGCCTTCAAAGATTTTATCCCATCCTCGAGCATCATTAGATCGAGTCCAGACTCGAATCCCTCATCCCAGTCCCTCAAGTGAAGAGTCAACTCATCTAATTGAAACCGCAATCATGCATGTGATGTGCTGATCATATTCTTATGATCGGAGACTAAGCATGTAATATAACACACAAATTTAGAAACCTAACACGTAAATCTAGAAATCTAGGGAAATATGGATGATTAAGTCTAAGAACCTGATGGCTAAGCATGGTTAACCTAAAATCTCAAGATCTCAAAATTCAAGTTTTCTTGAACCTTTCTGATCCGAGGTGGGAGTGAAAAGGTAGGGGAATTAATCCAACTTCTTCAATAATTTTTTATTTTTAATTTTGCAAACTTTGAGAGACATCATGACTACCTAAACCCAATTAAGTAGATGCATCTGCATCTAGCCAGTATGGGTGTAAGTGCAGGCCAGTGCCCATTGCTTGAGGTCTGTGCCTTACGCGATGTCCTCTAAACCACCCACTCTGCTATGGGCGAACCTTCACTGAACGCGGCTACTTATTTAGGTTTAATAGTCAATTTGACTCGTAAAAGATTTTTGGATTTTCTCATTTTTATGGATTTTTTTATTAAAGGTTAGAACACAAATTAGACTCATCTTCCTTGAAAAAAAATCATTTTCCAAACCATGTCACACAAATAAATATTTTCCGAATATTTTCAAAAGATTTTTCAAAACAAGAAAAATTGATTTTTCAAATCATTTTCAAAAATATTTTTCTTGAAAATAATGTAACATAATATAGAAAAACCTTGAAATCAATTTTCCACTTAGTTCAAAAGATCATACTTTAGCCCCAAAAAATTTTAAATTTTTCAAAAATTTCAAAATTCTTCAAAATATAGCTAAAGTACATATACTGTATATACGGTATACCCCCCATACTTAAACTTTGCTATGTCCTCATAGCATTAGATGATACATGGTCATACGTCCATTTAAGTATAGAAGAATATACATGAAGTGATGTGGGCTCCCCCTATACTTAGGTTAGAAATAACCTAAGTATGGAGGCAAGGAACGATGAGTGAGAAAATCACGAGGACTCAGGCCTCCTATACTTAAGCTAAGATTAGCCTAAGTATACAGATGAAAAATTGATGTTGGGGGAGACCTGAGGTGTACGAAGAAGACGGATGGATATACAAGTGAGTGGATGAGTCTTCGGAGATTAATGGAGTATCTAAGGCTCAGGGGAGGGTCGGAGCAAACAAGGCTCAAACAAGCATGCAAAAACCCTTTGATTCACCAACTCACACATGAAATCAACATGTGTTGGTTTATTATCTTATCGATTTTATTGGCGATTAAAAACATTCTAGTTTACGCGGGAAACAAAAACATATCGAAGTGAAAAATTATCCTACGTAAACAAGGGTGTTGCTCTCCCAGAAACAAGATTTTACTCCATTTTTAGGTAGACTTGCAATTATCAGTCCTAGTTTATTTGCTTAAGGTTGTCACTGAATAAGGTGAACACATAAATTCGTCTACCTCTCAATCCCATTTTCCATTAACCTAGGTGATTAAACCAAGAAGGGAGGTCAAGAAAAAGCCATGCAGCCGATAAAAACATGATCTAGCTAAGCGAGAAAACATGTAGTGTCTTAGCAAAATTTGTGAAAATCGAACTGAATTTAAAACCAAAATCATATGTATGTAAGTCGATTGAAAATCACACCTAACATGCTTCAATTAGCGGGGAAGAACATCTTTTAAATTTGGCTAAGTGAACCGATTCTTATATGTGTCTTTATTTAAAGTGTGACCTACCTATGAGCAAACACGTAAAATAAATATGTGAAAGAAGCTCAAAGAGCCGCGTGCTTGGTCCTAGGTCGACACTCAAGCAGGGACGATCCCCACACAACCACATATAATTCGTTCTTTTACAAGCGCGAGTCTTCGATCGAAGACCACTGTAAAGACGATTATTACATGAGCTAGAAAATTGAGAAACACACATTTTTTTCGACTTTTCTCCAAGATTGCTTCTACGGCTCCTCGCAGCAGGAAAGTACATGCTCCTCGCCTCCTTGAACGTCAAGGGCCCCTGCTGATGAATCCCGTATTCATCATGCTAAAATTGGTCATTTAGGCTATGTTTCCCATCATTCACTTGTAATTAATCATTAATAGAGTATTATTAGCATTCATACATGTGTAAATAATATCTGCATTTCATCATGCATAATTACATTAAAAATCCCAAGTGTAAATTAGCCCAAAAAGCCGCTAAATTCTCACATTTGTAAATAATTCATCCTAACCCCGATTGACCCCAAAACCACCTCCATTGTGTAGATATTACTAACCTTATTAAATAAAAAATACAAAAAATTACTAACCCCAATAAGTGTCAAATAATCCCAAAGTCTAATTTCACATCTGACGGACTAAAATGAGCATATCTCCCACATACAATGTCCGATTTTGGTCTACTACTTTTAAAATACTCCATTTTCAAATACCTTCAAAACAAGGCCAATTTCGTAAAATTCGGAGCTCATATGTGAAAGTTGGGTTTTGGGCCTCTTTTGCGCAGTTTGACTTTTTGCTATTTTTGACCTAAGTTTTTATGTACATAATTAATCCTGTTAATTTTATTTCTTCTTTATTTATGTTCTTTGATGAAAGTTTTATTAAGCGACACAAAAATCCAAATCCAGATTCAAACCGAAATCAAAGAAACTGACTGAGTCCAAGTGTCCGTTGTCGGTATGTACAAAAGTTGGGTGTTTCTAACTTCTATTTTATTTTCCTAATTTCTTATTTATTAAAAATCCAAAAAAATATATTAATATGTAATTAATTTTCTTGTATTTTATCGTATTTTTTCTATAATTTTTATCCCCTTTAAAACCATCAAAAAAATACAAAACCCAAAAACCCGGTTTTCTATACATATGAAGAACCACCAAAAATACCACTTCTCACAGATGACCTCTTTTGCTCTCGGATCCTTCATGAAAGTTGTAGACTCGACAAGACGAACAACTTTCGTGAAGGAAATTTTTCGATCCGAGTCTCCTTCTATTTCTTTTCTGATTTTCTTCATCTTTTAATTTTGAAATTTTTTTGGGGTGCCACGTGGCAGCTCCTAGGCGTGCCACGTGGCACCCCCACCTCACCCATTCTCTCTCCTCCCCCTGGTCACACGCTCAGCACGTGACCCATCTTCTTCCCCATCGAGATGTTACCCCCTCTCCGTCCCCACGGCCGTTCCCCTCTCCCACCATTAAACGCCTCCGCCATGCGCGCCACCCCCATTCACTTGCCACCAGCCTTCCACGATCATCCGCCCTTCCCCTGCACGGTCGGTGACAGAAGCTTCGTGTCCTTCTCGCGGCGTGATCCAGAGCTCCAAGCTCTGTTGCATCCTCATCGGGTTGCTGAGTTCGCCGCCTCGTCGAGTGGCTCGAGCAAGAAGAACGGGAGTGAGCCCCTGCTCCTCCTTTCCCAGGCACTTCATCCATTTTCCCTTCCCAGGTACACCGCCTCCGCACATCGCATCAGCCGCCCTACCGCCTCGCCTCCGCTCTTCCGCAGGTCGCCAAAGCTTCGCCGCCCCTTCGCCCATTGTCGCCTGGGCTAGCGTCAGCCGTCACCCCTCGTACTTCGCGCTTCATCAGCCGCACCACCATCGTCCATCGGCCGCCCCGCCCACAGCTCCGCCTCCGCCATCAGCAAACAAGGCTCAAACAAGCATGCAAAAACCCTTTGATTCACCAACTCACACATGAAATCAACATGTGTTGGTTTATTATCTTATCGATTTTATTGGCGATTAAAAACATTCTAGTTTACGCGGGAAACAAAAACATATCGAAGTGAAAAATTATCCTACGTAAACAAGGGTGTTGCTCTCCCAGAAACAAGATTTTACTCCATTTTTAGGTAGACTTGCAATTATCAGTCCTAGTTTATTTGCTTAAGGTTGTCACTGAATAAGGTGAACACATAAATTCGTCTACCTCTCAATCCCATTTTCCATTAACCTAGGTGATTAAACCAAGAAGGGAGGTCAAGAAAAAGCCATGCAGCCGATAAAAACATGATCTAGCTAAGCGAGAAAACATGTAGTGTCTTAGCAAAATTTGTGAAAATCGAACTGAATTTAAAACCAAAATCATATGTATGTAAGTCGATTGAAAATCACACCTAACATGCTTCAATTAGCGGGGAAGAACATCTTTTAAATTTGGCTAAGTGAACCGATTCTTATATGTGTCTTTATTTAAAGTGTGACCTACCTATGAGCAAACACGTAAAATAAATATGTGAAAGAAGCTCAAAGAGCCGCGTGCTTGGTCCTAGGTCGACACTCAAGCAGGGACGATCCCCACACAACCACATATAATTCGTTCTTTTACAAGCGCGAGTCTTCGATCGAAGACCACTGTAAAGACGATTATTACATGAGCTAGAAAATTGAGAAACACACATTTTTTTCGACTTTTCTCCAAGATTGCTTCTACGGCTCCTCGCAGCAGGAAAGTACATGTTCCTCGCCTCCTTGAACTTCAAGGGCCCCTGCTGATGAATCCCGTATTCATCATGCTAAAATTGGTCATTTAGGCTATGTTTCCCATCATTCACTTGTAATTAATCATTAATAGAGTATTATTAGCATTCATACATGTGTAAATAATATCTGCATTTCATCATGCATAATTACATTAAAAATCCCAAGTGTAAATTAGCCCAAAAAGCCGCTAAATTCTCACATTTGTAAATAATTCATCCTAACCCCGATTGACCCCAAAACCACCTCCATTGTGTAGATATTACTAACCTTATTAAATAAAAAATACAAAAAATTACTAACCCCAATAAGTGTCAAATAATCCCAAAGTCTAATTTCACATCTGACGGACTAAAATGAGCATATCTCCCACATACAATGTCCGATTTTGGTCTACTACTTTTAAAATACTCCATTTTCAAATACCTTCAAAACAAGGCCAATTTCGTAAAATTCGGAGCTCATATGTGAAAGTTGGGTTTTGGGCCTCTTTTGCGCAGTTTGACTTTTTGCTATTTTTGACCTAAGTTTTTATGTACATAATTAATCCTGTTAATTTTATTTCTTCTTTATTTATGTTCTTTGATGAAAGTTTTATTAAGCGACACAAAAATCCAAATCCAGATTCAAACCGAAATCAAAGAAACTGACTGAGTCCAAGTGTCCGTTGTCGGTATGTACAAAAGTTGGGTGTTTCTAACTTCTATTTTATTTTCCTAATTTCTTATTTATTAAAAATCCAAAAAAATATATTAATATGTAATTAATTTTCTTGTATTTTATCGTATTTTTTCTATAATTTTTATCCCCTTTAAAACCATCAAAAAAATACAAAACCCAAAAACCCGGTTTTCTATACATATGAAGAACCACCAAAAATACCACTTCTCACAGATGACCTCTTTTGCTCTCGGATCCTTCATGAAAGTTGTAGACTCGACAAGACGAACAACTTTCGTGAAGGAAATTTTTCGATCCGAGTCTCCTTCTATTTCTTTTCTGATTTTCTTCATCTTTTAATTTTGAAATTTTTTTGGGGTGCCACGTGGCAGCTCCTAGGCGTGCCACGTGGCACCCCCACCTCACCCATTCTCTCTCCTCCCCCTGGTCACACGCTCAGCACGTGACCCATCTTCTTCCCCATCGAGATGTTACCCCCTCTCCGTCCCCACGGCCGTTCCCCTCTCCCACCATTAAACGCCTCCGCCATGCGCGCCACCCCCATTCACTTGCCACCAGCCTTCCACGATCATCCGCCCTTCCCCTGCACGGTCGGTGACAGAAGCTTCGTGTCCTTCTCGCGGCGTGATCCAGAGCTCCAAGCTCTGTTGCATCCTCATCGGGTTGCTGAGTTCGCCGCCTCGTCGAGTGGCTCGAGCAAGAAGAACGGGAGTGAGCCCCTGCTCCTCCTTTCCTAGGCACTTCATCCATTTTCTCTTCCCAGGTACACCGCCTCCGCACATCGCATCAGCCGCCCTACCGCCTCGCCTCCGCTCTTCCGCAGGTCGCCAAAGCTTCGCCGCCCCTTCGCCCATTGTCGCCTGGGCTAGCGTCAGCCGTCACCCCTCGTACTTCGCGCTTCATCAGCCGCACCACCATCGTCCATCGGCCGCCCCGCCCACAGCTCCGCCTCCGCCCGAGCAGCATCGCCTCCATCGCGCCATCGCTCCCGCTGTTCGCCCACAAACAGATCTCCACCCCTCCTCCGCCGGTCGTGGGTCGACCGGCCCAAGCTCCTCCGCATCCGCTGCAGCAGGACCCGCCTCCGCCAACGTCAGCTCCGCCCTCGCCACAGACACCCTCTGCCGTTGGATCTGGGCAATCGCCTTTGATCCAACGACCCTCGAATCGCCACGTCAGCGGGACTCCATACCTCCAGGCTCGGACGACCGAGCCTTGCATTTCCAGCCACAGGGAGGCTCCTTCCATCCGCCTTAGCCTCAGGTCGAGCCTCCCGCTCCGACGTCAAGCCTCTGGTTCGGATATCCGAGCCTGAGGTCTAGCTCCCAAGCCTAAGCTCCGGGCCACCCAAACCTCCGGTCTGCCTCCAAGCTTCCAGAGGCACGTGCAAGGCACGTGCGTGTTTGAAAAATTGTAGCCACACCCCTGGCGTTTCCAGAAATTGCATAAATACCCCGCTAGGGGTAAAGTACAAAAGGGCCCCCACCGACTTTTTGAAATTACAGATAAGCCCTCCAGGGACCTCTTTACAAGAAAAACTTTATTTTTATTTACATTTTAGTCCCTGAAATTTCATTTTATCATATCTTTCTCATACAGACTCCGATTTTAGCATATAATATGTCATTTTGAAGCTATTTTCATGCTCTATGACTTGATATAAATTGTGGACAGATTCAAGGTTGTTTATTGATATTTATTATTGCGTATATCTGTAGGCATATGATTTAAGACCACGCAACTAAAAATCACCGTTCCCTGAGTTCGACCTTGGTATACTTGCCAAGTAAAAATATTCCACAACATTCAAAGATTGTAGTATTTTGATCGACCGAAATTTTCCTCCTATACTACAATTATCGAATCTTAAAGAGGCGAATTTCACGTTCATCAAATGGCGTCGTTGCCGGGGAACGGCGAATTTTTAGGGTTTTAAATCATTTTTGTAATTGATTTTTGTGAAATTAATTTTTGTGTCATTTCTCTGCATTTTATTCTGCATTTTTCTCTTACTCCGGATACTAACCGCAACTACTCTCTTTGCAGACTACTGGGAGCAGAATTTTAAAGATTTGATCAAGGATCTGTAAGGACGAAAATTTGAATTTTAATTTCTGTAAGAGAGAGCTTAGACTAGGTTTAAATTTCTGCACTATTCATAGGGTCCCTCTCTCCTTGTACATTGTTAATTTGTAATTATCAGGACTGAACTCTTTGTGGCTTGACGTAGAACTTAGGAGCCCATACTCTAGATTAGAATTATTTGATTGTGCTAGTAACTCTTAGGCCACACATTCAGTAACTATACGCACTATAGATCGTTCAACATTAGCCAAATTTTTAAATCAATTCTTCTCTCTAATAGAACTATCTGCTTAGGGCGTCTTTCATATGTGCATATCATTTAGTGTAATTTAAATTCCTTGTCTTGCATCCCGCATGAAGAACGCGAGGAGTCACTATAAGTCATTCTCTTAAGCATGCATCATTGATTTACGTTTGCATCGGCTTTTCCGATCCTCCTTTCTCAAAGTTTTACAACTTAGGATTTAAAGGAATTGGGACTGTTCATTAGGCGTGAATTTTTATGCTCATATAAACTACAGTGATAACCTTAACTTAAAATCGGGATTGATAATCAAGGCGACTGTAAATAAACTGATATAAAATTAACCCGTGTCTGGTGGAGAGAAACCCACTCATTGTTTGTCAGGATTAGAACACACACTTTGGATAGAGCCAAAACTGAGAAAATTCACAAAGACTACTGTTTTTAAAAACAATTAGCTACTTTTCAGTGCGGGTCTCGGGTAGCCGTTTTACGGTCCGACTTCCCTTAGAAGAGTGGGTGGTTTAGAGGACACCACGGAAGGCTCCGTCCTCTAGTAACACGGGTAGCCGTTTAAACGGTCCGTACTTACACCTATACTGACTAAGAGTAGATGCAACTAGTTGTATGAACTCGGGATAGTCTTGTGAAAAATTTCGGTACCTAACATCTCCGCTTAATTTGCAAGATTGTTTTGTCATAAAATTGAAAAGATAAGCGACCAAACCCTAACGTGCCTTCACCAGTGTTAAGTGGGCGAATCAACGTGTTGTTTTGTGTTTGATTTGTGTGCGTCAAAGACTTTGCAATCGTAAGCAAATCGTGGTTCGTTGATCATTCCATCCCTCTTGACAAGATGTCGGCACAACGGTCTTCTTTCCCGATCTCCACGACCATGTCCCGATATTCTTCTTCTCACACTCCTAAGGGGAACCTGCCATTCAAATCATGTTCCCTCAGTCACCATTCTCTTTCCACCCATACATCCCACCCTATGACCACACTTCTTCTTGGATTAGACCTCTCTCACATTCTGACAATCTTATGGACATGAGAGAGAGAGACCAGAATCGAGGATGAACAATAGAGTGACCGATATTGACAACATAACACGATTTCCGGTTACTATGATCTCACAGGCTCTTGAGCCATCCTCTGCTCAGGATGACTACCCTCTTGAGTACGATCAATCTTCCTTCGACAATCCACGAGAAAAATCAAAGTCAAGGAAATATAACTCATGACCAGACTATAACATTTATGAACAATCAATACTCTACTCGAAGTTACATGCCAGAATCACGACACATGGAGAATGATTATTCAATCACTAGTCATGAGATGTTTGAGGATGAGATTGCTCGGATTAATCTTAGAGCAGACACTTTAACAGAGAGAATATATGATCTCATCCAGTCCATGCAGAATTCAGAAGAAGTAAGGCCATCACCATGCGAACCATTGTATCATCACAATCAAGCACAACCACCGTCGACCTATGACCCCCCGACTGACCATATTACATAAAATACTAAAAAATTGAAAATTTTAAAAATTCAAAAAAATTGGACAATTCTGAAATGAAAGCATTTTGCAAGAGTATGATCTTAGAGCTTCCATTGATCAAAGCCATAGAATATGTGCCCGATCTTAAGAGATTTGTGAAGAGTCGACTGAACCCCAAAAAGACGGGCAATAAACGATCCAGGACTGAATATCATGTCATATCTATGGCTAGTTCTTTGGTGATGAATCATAAAATTAAAAGCCGTAAAGTCAAGCGGTTGACTCAGATCACATGTGAAATTGAGGATTCAACATTCACTCATGTTCGGTTAGACGACGACTCCACATTAAACATCCTCCCCAAGTCCGTCTTTGACCAACTCAAACTCGGACAACTGAAAAAGACTAGGGTGATCGTTCAATTACCCGATCGATCAACCAAAAGACCGCGGGGGATCGTTTCTGTCGTCGTAAATTTCTGAGGTAAAGAACATAAGGTGGACTTTACGGTCCTTGACATTGAGCACCCCGGAAGGATGTTTAAATCTCCTATCATTTTAGGAAAGTCGTTCTTAGCCTCCGCTAAGGCGATCATCGATTGTGAGACTCAGGAAATCAAGTTTCCGAACTCGGACCACGATGAACAAACCCCCAATGACACAACCTGCTCTAAGGAAAACCAACTTGAAGCTGACAGTTATATTTCACATTATCAGACATCTCTGCATGATACATTGAGACAAACCCTAGGAGAGTCACCTAAAAGACTAACTGTTGGACAAACTTTGGATTCTCACCACCCTATCACTGCTCTTAGGAAAAATCAAGATTTTGGAGCTTATGAAGATTTGGACCATATTATTGAAGATCATCATGATTATTTGAGTGGTCCAATCTTTGAGTCGGCAGTAATTCATGAGATACTTGAACCATATAAGGAACCAACTCTGGAAACATCCGATGTCACCAAAATTCACGATCATCCGAAAGTGACATCAACACCCCCAGCCATAAACCACAAAAACACCAAGAACAATCTCCCTCGACCGAAGCAGCGCATGACCCTTCAAGAATTGGTCGACTACTACGGGGATTCATCTGATGAGGAACTCACGAATGCCACATCGGTTACTCAAGATAGGGAGATGAAGACTGTCCAACTTCCTCCCAATACTTTCCAAGAAAACAAACCGACCAAGAAAGTCACCTTTGACCTTAGACACCGGGTGATTTCTGAAGAGTCTTCAGTCGGTCTTGATGTGGTTTATCATATAAGTGCAATAGGTACAACTCTGATCCAAGGGCACTTACCTCTGATCGACAAAAGTTGGAGATCCTCTGCAGACGACTACTATTCTCGTGAGGACGACTCCGACGATGGCTGGTCTTCTTCATCGGCACCCTCTTCATCGCCCTCCACATCTCCACACTATCTCCCTCCACACTCTCGCAAGAAGGTCCGTCGCAAATCTCCTTGATCTTGTACATCCGCAAATCTACCCGGTTCCCCATCTGTAATTATCTGATTACACTCAGGCTGACCTCAGCTTAAGTATAGGGGGACCGCTACCATTGTTTATACATCACTTCTCTTCTTTTTAACCCATCTATACTGAGTATGAGCTATGACAACATTTCACTTTGTGCCATGAGGACATAGCACAGGCTAAGTATAGGGGGGTGCTTGTATATATTTTACCTACTTTATCCATAGCTCGTACTTTAATCATTTTTTATCTAATATCAGGGATGGGTATAAGTAGTGTGTATATCACCTGCCTCAAAAAAACAAAAACAAAACAAAACAAAAAAACAAAAACAAAAAAACAAAAATAAAAAAACAAAAACACTAAAAAAACTTTTTGCATTGCATAAAAAATCATTCAAGGTCTTGTATTGCATCAAGCATAACATGCATTCCTTGGTTGATATATTCCTGACACATTCATAGTCACTCAAGGCTTGAGGATTTTTAGGACACTTGATTTCTGAGATCTTGAGATTCTGAGTTATCCTGCCTTATTCATTAGGGTTTTGAACTTAATAATCCACACTTCCCTAGTTTGAAAGATTTGAGCGCTATATTGCACTCTTCATCTCTACCTTCAAAAAGAATATAATCACCACAATCACTTTCACATTGATGAGATGGGTTGAGTTATCACTTGAGGAACTGGGACTAGAGATTTGAGTTTAGATCCGATCTGATGATATTCGAGGATGGGATAAAGTTAATGAAGGCTTCAGAAAACCTGAGTGTCAGCAAAAATTCTAGCCAGTATGTGAACAAGTTCATATGCTATCTCTTTGATATTTACCTAAAGTGCTAGGATGTGTTGAAACTTAATGACATTTGTTGATCAATGTGCGCCAACTTTTGGTAAAAGCAGTGGAGCTAGCCAACAACAGAAAAGAAAATGAAATGTCAAAGAAAAGCTCTATCATCCAGTCAAACTCTAAATGAGCTTCCACCAATGGCGAGCGCTCCCAAACATTTTCAAAGTGTCCACTTGGACCAAGCGCTAATTAGGACCAAAGAGTCGGGCTGACACCAAAAAGGGCTCTGCATCGTAAATGCTACAAGTCTGGGTGTCGAAGGTATCTTAGATACTCAAAAGAGACACACCCCGGTGTACTCCCAAAAAAACAAGTGCAGACGACTACAACTCTCTTGACGGACACATTGGTCAACAATCTAAAAATATACTTGTGTTGAGTAATAAGGCACTCGAGAGGCCCCTTGTTCCAATGTAAGGGAGAGAAAATCAGACACAATACTATGCCCTCCATCATCCGACCGTCCATCTACACTTTTAAGTCTGACAAACTAATGAGACGGTTGACTGAAGCAAGAATAGACTTATTCCCTAGTGTTGAGGATTAGGTCTAGAGGAGAGTCTCTTGGACTGGAACTTTGGGTGATGTTTCGACTTGACTCTCATGAAGGCAGTACACTAAGAATCATATCCTTATGCTATATGTACAAACAGAGAGTCTGAAAATTAGAGAAGTTGGATTCCTTTTGATTAAAGCTTGGTTGAGCCCAGAATTTTAGGATCACTCAAAGTAAGAGTCTTCTATGAATTGAGCCTTGAAAATTCACATACATAGTCAGGGATGTATTCAACTAAGTCAATCATTCATGCTCGGGGACGAGCATGGTTTAAGTATAGGGGTATGATGAATCACGTATTCATCATGCTAAAATTGGTCATTTAGGCTATGTTCTCCATCATTCCCTTGTAATTAATCATTAATAGAGCATTATTAGCATTCATACATGTGTAAATAATATATGCATTTCATCATGCATAATTACATTAAAAATCCCAAGTGTAAATTACCTCAAAAAGCTGCTAACTTCTCACATTTGTAAATAATTCATCCTAACCCTGATTGACCCCAAAACCACCTTCATTGTGTAGATATTACTAACCTTATTAAATAAAAAATACAGAAAAATTACTAACCCCAATAAGTGTCAAATAATCCCAAAGTCTAATTTCACATCTGATGGACTAAAATGAGCATATCTCCCACATACAATGTCCGATTTTTATCTCACTTTTAAAGTATTCCATTTTCAAATACCTTCAAAACAAGACCAATTTCGTAAAATTCGGAGCTCATATGTGAAAGTTGGGTTTTGGGCCTCTTTTGCGTAGTTTGACTTTTTGCTATTTTTGACTTAAGTTTTTATGTACACAATTAATCCTGTTAATTTTATTTCTTCTTCGTTTATGTTCTTTGATGAAAGTTTTATTAAGCGACATAAAAATCCAAATCCAGATTCAAACTGAAATCAAAGAAACTGACTGAGTCCAAGTGTCCGTTGTCGATATATACAAAAGTTGTGTGTTTCTAACTTCTATTTTATTTTCCTAATTTCTTATTTATCAAAACTCCAAAAAAATAGATTAATATGTAATTAATTTTCTTGTATTTTATCGTATTTTTCTATAATTTTTATCCCCTCTAAAACCATCAAAAAAAATACAAAACCCAAAAACCCGGTTTTCTATACACATGGAGAACCATCAAAAATACCACTTCTCACAAATGACCTCTTTTGCTCCCAAGTCCTTCATGAAAGTTGTAGATCTCGATAAGACGAACAACTTTTGTGAAGGAAATTTTTTGATCCGAGGTTTCCTTCTATTTCTCTTCTAATTTTCTTCGTCTTTTAATTTTGAAATTTTTTTGGGGTGCCACGGGGCAGCTCCTGGGCATGCCACGTGGCACCCCACCTCACCCATTCTCTCTCCTCCTCTGGTCATGTGCTCAGCATGTGACCCATCTTCTTCCCCATCGAGACGTTACCCCCTCCCCTTCCCCGCGACTGTTCCCCTCTCCCACCATTAAACGCCTCCGCCATGCGCGCCACCCCCATTCACTTCCCTCGCGCGTAACCGCCATCGCCCTCCTCCTATAAAGCTCCCCACCACCGGCCTTCCACGATCATCCGCCCTTCCCCTGCGCGGTCGGTGACAGCGGCTTCGTGTCCTTCTCGTGGCGTGCTCCAGAGCTCCAAGCTCTGTTGCAGCCTCATTGGGTTGCTGAGCTCACCGCCTCGCCGAGTGGCTTGAGCAAGAACAACGGGAGTGAGCCCCTGCTCCTCCTTTCCCAGGCACTTCATCCATTTTCCCTTCCCAGGTATAACGCCTCCGCACATCGCATCAGCCGCCCCACCTCCTCGCCTCCGCTCTTCCGCAGTTCGCCAAAGCTTCGCTGCCCCTTCGCCCACTGTCGCCTGGGCTCGCGTCAGCCGCCACCCCTCACACTTCGTGCTTCATCAGCCGCACCACCGTCGTCCACCGGCTGCCCCGCCCACAGCTCCGCCTCTGCCCGAGTAGCATCGCCTCCATCGCGCCATCGCCGCCGCTGTTCGCCCACAAACAGAGCTCCACCCCTCCTCCGTCGGTCGTGGGTCGACCGACCCAAGCTGCTCCGCATCCACCGCAGCAGGACCCGCCTCCGCCAACGTCAGCTCCGCCCTCACCACAGACACCCTCCGCCGTTGGATCTGGGCTATCGCCTTTGATCTAACAACCCTTGAATCGCCACGTCAGCGGGACTCCATACCTCCAGGCTCGGACGACCGAGCCTTGCATTTCCAGCCACAGGGAGGCTCGTTCCATCCGAGCCTTAGCCTCAGGTTGAGTCTCCCGCTTCGGCGTCAAGCCTCTGGTTCGGATATCCGAGCATGAGGTCTAGCTCCTAAGCCTAAGCTCCGGGCCACCCGAACCTCCGGTCCGCCTCCAAGCTTCCAGAGGCACGTGCAAGACACGTGTGTGTTGGAAAAATTGCAGCCACACCCCTGGCGTTTCCAGAACTTGCATAAATACCCCACTAGGGGTAAATTACAAAAGGTCCCTGCTGACTTTTTGAAATTACAAATAAGCCCTTCAGGGACCTCTTTGCAAGACAAACTTTATTTTTATTTACATTTTAGTCCCTGAAATTTCATTTTATCATATCTCTCTCATACGAACTCCGATATTAGCATATAATATGTCATTTTGAAGCTATTTTCATGCTCTATCACTTGGCATAAAATGTGGACAGATTCGAGTTGTTTATTTATATTTATTATTGCGGATATCTGTTAGCATATGCAGGCTATTTTGACATATCTGTGCCACATTTTCCTAGGAAACATTGACGATTTATTTTGCAGGGATTTGTTGGAATTGAACTAATATTTGAGGACTTAATATTTGTAAGGGGTTAGATCAAGGATCAATATATTTGACTCTCTATTTGGTCGATCGACTATTAACTTGGAGAAGGCAATTTACATTGAATTTTTGACAGGAATATACATTGATTAATCTCTTAGCCTGTAACTTGGAGTTGATAGATCTTTTTGGGCGTTAATATCTTTCGTTCTGTGATTACCTGCTTGAGAAATTAATTGATAAATTTCATTGAGGATTGAATTGTATAATTCATATATCCTGGGCATGATAATCTCTGTTTATTTTCTTTGCATCTCCATCACTGCATTGCATATTTTATCAACACAGACATAAATGGAGCATAAATTTGATTATTTAATTTGATTTAAGACCACGCAACTAAGAATCATTGTTCCCTGTGTTCGACCTTGGTAGATTTGCCAAGTAAAAATACTCCACAACATTCAAAGATTGTGGTTTTTGACGAACCGAATTTGCCTCCTATACTACGACAATTTCATATTATTAAAGAGGCAAATTTCGCGCTCATCACCTGCCACAAAAGCAAAGGTTAGATATCAATCGAAAAGAAAAAACTTTTATGATGCAAGAGAAATAAATAAATTGACCTATATAAAGAAAACACTTAATTAAATAAATAAAAATCCAAACAAGACAAAAGATGAGCCGTGTCCCCGACGATGACGCCATCTGACGAGTCGCTACGTGATATAATTTGTATACGTTGTAGTATGTGTACCTAGCGAATCAGTCAGAACCGAGAGAAGATCTCTGTGAAGAGTGTCTCGGCTTTAATTTATATCCCGAGCAAGTCCGTGGTCGAACACAAGGAGGCAAAGGAACAACTTGAGATTAATTCAAAAATTTAGATCTAGATTTCCAGTTGCAGATTTTTTTATATTTTTTAATGCAAAATGAGTGTAAAAAGGCATGATGCAGGTGAATTAAGACACTAAGAAATCACACAACTTAGCCAAATTAATTTTCATAGAAAAGAGGTCCAATTTAGCCAAATTGTATTTCTCCAAGAATCTTAATCCAGAGATGAACACAAAACATATTTTTTTGGACTTATAGGAATTATAATGCAATAATAAAAAAAATACACACTTTTAATGGGTTTTTAACAATATTTCACACAAACAGAATGCAAAAATTATGAAAAATTTACTGGAATGCAACATGATGCAAGGACACTACAATAATATTTTTAGATTTTTTTGACAAAATAAGATTTTTTTATGAATTTTTTAGTGAAAACAGAGTGTAAGTAAGTAATTAATTTCTAATAAATCTGCATTATCAAATTAATCAGAGTGCGAATTATCTCAAAAAGATATTTAGATGTTCAATGCAGGAGAGTTGAAATTTTACAAAAATATATTGTATGGATTTAATTAAAAATCATTTACTAAAATCACTCCACAATTTATTTAAGGTACATGATAACTCTATTTTGGATGAAATTTGGACAGTAATTGAAACACAATTCAAGCCATCATTTCTGATTTTTGTGGAAATTTTCGAGCAAATGTGAAAGAAATATGAATTTAAATGCTCAAAATGGGTAAAATATACAATATTTCAGTTAAACATTTTTAATTAATTACCCAAAGACCATCAAAATATAACTAAATATCTACGTGGTGGAGAATTAGTTGCTTAATATCAAGACATGTTTTATTGAATAAAAGATGCAACGTTGATGTCCAAATTTAAAGGCAAATACAGGGATGTCCATGCAATACAGAGAACTAAAACAAAACATACAAACAAATATATACATGAACCTTTTACGATAACAGAAACTTAAAATAAAATAACGTAATTTTTACAAAATAATAAAAAAATAACAGAGGTCCTTTCTTCCCCACAGGCGCGGGTGGCAGGAATGGAGGCCTGGGGCAGGTGACGCCGCCGCGTGCGGGGCTACGCGGCCGTGTTCGCAGCACCACGAGGTGGCAGCAGAGGTAGGCTGGGTGCGCGTGGGGGAGCAGAGGAGTGGTCGGTGGAGGTATGCTGAACGCGCGCGCGGGAGGAGGCGCGGCGGCTGGAGTAATCACCGCTCGCATCGTCGTCGGAGGACCGCAGGTGGAGGAGGGCCGCGGGGGCGGCCGTGTGCACAACAGCACGGGCCGGCGGCTGGGATGAACTGGACTGTCGAGGGGGCGGCCGTAGAAGAAGGAGGGGGCAACGGCAAAGCCGCTGCTGCTCCCTCCGTTTCTTTTTCTATTTTTTTTATTTTTTGAATGCTTTTTACTGATTTAATGCAAAGAAACTTTATTTATTTATTTTCTTGATTTTTTTTAATTAGGGTATAAAACGAAGGTGAAAATAAGGGTATGTGGTGATGGTAGTGTGTGATAAAGATATAAACAAATGAAGGTGTTTGGGTGGATTTGATGCGATAAGAACAAATGCAAAGATAAAATAAAAATGCAAATATAAGATGAATTACCTAAAACGGAAACAATCGCCTATGGGGTGTGCTCATGAGAAGCACGGTCCTCGCTCGAATCACCGGTGAGCGATGAGCTCGAGCAGCGTGCGGATGCGGCAGCGATGTTGGCCAAAAAGCCAATGGATCTCACCGGAGAGAGGGCTATCGTCGCTCGACCATGATTGTGTCACTGTCACCGATTCAACTCTGGAAACTAGGATCTCCTCACATAAAGATGGATCAAGTGCAAATAGAGGAGAATGGTATGTATATAAAGAGAAAGAAAATGGAGGTTAGAATGTATGTGGAGTAGAATGGAGGTTATTAAGATGGTGGAGTTGAATTAGAAGTTAGAAAAAAATAGTGGAATGATGGAGTTGAATGGTGGTTATTGTAGAGAATGTGAATTAAATAATAAAATAAATAATAAGATAAAGTAGGCTACTAAAATACAACAAAATATAAAGAAGAAAAAAATAGTGGAGAATTTACAAAGGAAGACATACAACATGTACATTTTTTGTTTGCTTTTCTAATTTATTTTTTTGTCTTTTTTAATAAGAGATATTTACAACAGAAAAATACACTAAAATACTAGAATCAATATTCAATACAATGATGATTTTTTGGATTTAAGAAAGATAAAATAAAAATGAAAAAAGAATGAATATATAAATAATATACAATCTACATCTAGGTCCCAAAATCCAACTTTTGGAAATGAGCTCCGAATTTAATGAAACCACTTTCGTTTGGATAGATAATTTTCTAACTGGAATTTGGCTAGGAAGCTGGACTTTACAGTTTTTTCTCTTTGGGATCTAGGAGCATTTATTTGAGCTGAAATTTGTTTTGTATTTTTGTATTTTTATATACATTTTTATGAACTAGTTGGAGAGAGAATTAGACAAAAAGGACTTGAAATGAAATTTAAAAATACATGAAGTTTTGGGCTATTTACAGGTGAAAAACTCCTTTAATTTTGCGGTTTTTTATTGTTAATTTATTTTGTACAAACTAATATACAATAATTATAGTGTTTTATTTACAAGAGTCATTTTATTTATACATTTATTTGAGATTTTGCTTAGGGATTTTACTAAGATCAAGATATTGAGATGATGAATCGTGGATTCATCAGTAAGCAAGAAGCTGGATGGCTAGGCTATACTTGTCAAGCATCCTAGGATAGGTAGCTACACTGGCTACCATCCATTTTCTTCTCCACCTCCTCTTATTGAGTCGAATGCACTTGAACTTAGAATGGAATACCCCTCTCGAGGAATGAGTTTTTTGATTGGAGAATTAGGGTCACCATGTTGGATAAGACTATCTCTTTACCGCTTGAGCCAAGAGGAGCTACATATCACTTACACTGTACAAGATAGACTCATAGTCATAAGAGTCTATGTATGATATATAATTGTTCTAACCTGACGTCTGAGGAGATTTGGATAAAATTTTGTGTTCTTAGAGGCTGTTCAGTTTAAAGTCTGCTTCCCAATAAGGTTCTGACCAAATATAAATTCCCAAAGGTCTGACTAAGCTCTAAACCTTGATTTTATGATAATAAGTTTAAAAGTCAAAATCATTCCAAGTTCTTTCCTTTTCTTTTCTTTATTTTATCTGCACTCATTGTCGTAAGTGTTTGATAGGGACTAGTAGAGGCAAGTACATGGGTGTGTCGAATCTCCACTTCATCACCTTTATTCTTTCATTTTGACCTAAAATCCCCAACTAAATGCATGTATATAACATTAATTTGTACAAAATAACACTCAATTGACTCTAAAATAATGTATATATTCGTGTATTTAATTCCAAAATAAAAGAATAAAGGAAAGAAAAAAATAATGAAGTGTCAAAGACATTGAGAGACCCTAGACCCCGAGACCCAGTCGTCATGATGACTTGATCGATAAGGAATAAAGTAGGGGGAGATGGGGCAAGCCTACAACTCAAAACCCTAATTCTATTTACTCAATAAATAGGTTTTAAGGACCTATTTTATTTTATAATTTTTACACCTCGAATAATAAAACTCTCAAATGAAACTTGTTCTTAAAAATACAAAGAAAAATACAAAATAAATTTCACATTAAAATACTACATAGTGCACCCCGGGGCATATAGAACAAAAATCCCCAAATAAAATTTCCCATACATGTATCTCTTCCATACAGACTCAAAATTGACCAAACTCATCTTTATTGTTCATTAATTTAATTATATATTTAATGAAGGTGGTTTCATTTAATTTGGAGTTGAGATGAACTGACTTTTGGATCTCTATTGTACTGTATACATGTATATAATATTCAATATATTCATTTCTTATATTTCTCACTTTCTTATATTTTTATATACTTTTAAATATTATTCAAAACACATTTAAATAATAAACATAGAATAAAATAATTAAAAATTCATTAAAATAAATAAATTAATAGAAGGGTTTTTATTAGTTGTGCCCCTCTGGGATATCGTAATTTCAGTTATGCCCCTATCTTTTTGGTAATATCAATTGTGCCCCTCACTTCTTTCTCCCTTAACACTTGTGCCCTTCCATCAGATTGACCGTCAAAAAATTGAAATAACCATGGTTTATTCAAACCATGGTGTGGTTAAGAAGGGTATTATGATCAGAATAAAATCAGGGTCGATTTGGGGAGGATGGAGCAGAGCATGGTGCTGGAGAGGTTGGGCCGAGGAAGAGGGGCGAAGGTGGAGCTCGGGGGAGGAGCTCGGGGCGGAGTTCGAGCGAAGGACCTGGGGGGTGCGGGACAGGGGACGGGGGAGGGGGAGTGCGAAAGCTCTGGGCATGGGCGGGGGGTGCGGGACAGGGGCGGGTGGGGGGTTGCGGGACAGGGAGGGGGGCAGGGGGGGTTGGGTGCTGGTAGCTCGGGGCCCCAACGGCGATGACATCCGAAGGAGCATCCTCCTTCATTGTCGTCGCTTCATCCGATGCAGCCCAGCTTCGAGCAACTTCTCCGTTGTGACTCTTGAGGTCTGCTGCTTCTCCATTGCAACTTTGAGCAGCTTCAAGCAATGCCTGCTGCTGCCTGTTGCCAAAAATTGGGGTCGAGCATAGCTCCTCCACCATTACCTAGAACCTACATGTAAAGATTCTTCTCCTCCTCTTTTTTTGATTCTTCTTCCTTCCTTCCCCACTTGTTCTTCCTCTTCTTGTTATTCCCCTGTTTCTCTCAAAATCCTCTGTTTCCATCCTTCTTCTCTACAGCACCACCGCACACTTGTTCACCTTCCACATCATCATGCCTCAGGCTCTGCATGCCACCCACATCGGTCCGATCGACGGCTTTCCTCCAACATCGAGCTTCCCATCCACCGCCATCGACGCGCTGCCCCTCCACTTCTCACCCCCGTCGCCTTCGACGCACCTCCAGCAGCAACATCGAGCTCCTTAAGATGACATGCCCTTTCGGAGAAGCTTTCAATCACAGAGTGGGTACGACGGCTCACATCAAAGCAAAACATGTACCCATGCTTTCTTATCGAAGTTCCTCTCAATGTAAGGATCCTTGTATACATGTTGTGCAAGAGTGGTCTTCCCTGTACCACCCCTCCCTATGACCGCTTTCACCTCAGCATTCATCTTGCCATCACCATGATCATCAAGTAACATGTTGCACAACTGTTCCATTTCTCGATCTCTACCAAGAAAAACGGGATCCGTAGGGACGTGACCAGTAGGCGGTCGTCTACTAATGCCATCCCTAGGGGGCTGTGTGGGGAGCACGGGGTGGCGCGGGGCAGGGGGAGGGCCTAGGGGGCGGCACGGTGCAGGGGGAGGGGGATCAGGGGGCGACGTGGGGGAGGGGAGGGGGCGGCGCGGGGAGCACGGGGCGGCGCGAGGGAGGGGGAGGGGGCGGCGCGGGGGAGCACGGGGCGACCCAGGAGAGCACGGGGTGGCGGGGGGAGGGGAGGGAGCAGCCCAAGGGAGCACGGGGCAGCACGAGGGAGGGGAGGGGGCGGCCCAAGGGAACACGAGGCGACGCGGGACATGGGGAGGGGGAGATCCGGGAGGAGGAAGAGGATGGGGGAGGAGGAGGAAGAAGAAGAGGATGAGGGAGAGAGTGTCAAAATGACTATTGAACCTTTTTTTTAAAATTAATTTCGCTTATGTCCTCAAAGTTAACGTCTGTTTGCACTGTGGATGGACGACAACTAACCCAAGGGGTACAACTGATAAAACGACAAAAAGTGAGGGGCATAACTGATATTACCGATAGGGGCATAACTGATATTGCGATATCTCAGAGGGGCACAAATGATAAAAACTCTTAATAAAACATACAAGTAAACTATACCTATATCATATATGCATATATTTATTTAAGTAATAAATAAAATAGAAAAAATATAATAAAAATATGAAAATGAGTAATAGAACAAGTTATAAATATATAAATTATGGATATAAAATAATAAATATTAATTACAAAACAAAAGTAAAATACACTATGTAAATATACCTATAATTATACTTGTAAAAATTAATGTCTAATAAATTAAATTGTAAAAACAAATAAAAATTGTAATAAAATACTACATAAAATAATAAACATCTTTTATGTTTCCTTTTATTTAATCAATTTATTTGTTATTTTATTCTTATTTATTCTTTTTTTCCTTAATTCTATCGTTTAGTGGAGGATGTGGACCAATGGGAGCTCGAGGAGAGTTGACCTCTGATCAACTGTCCTCCCTCCCTAGATCTGCTCTCTAGCTGACACTGGCAGACACAATCATCCCCTTTTCTCTAATTTCTCCTCCTTTATACACTAATCAAGGCACTTTGACTCCTCCATGAAATATCTCCATTGATCATCCCTCTATCATGCCCTATCCTTGGGTTGTCCATTCAAGACTTAATTCTATCAAACACCCTAGATCCTTGGAAGCGTTTCAAATTGTGTATAAATAAGAAGTCCCTCCTCCATTTTGATTTGTGTTCCTTCTCTGCACCTTGAACCCTCAGATCCCCTTTTAAATAGGTTGAGCTCGGTGACAGCTCGCTCCCTATCAGATTTGCAACGAGCTAGAGGTGTCATCAGAGTGATCCACTCTTCGTCAAAGCTTCGCTGGTGAGTATTCTTGCTCCATGATCTCCAGGTACGAGCTGTTTCTTTTCCTTGCATTTATAGGTATATTTTATTTTAGTTTTTATTTCCAATCTTTATTTTTTGCATTTATTGTTTTTAGTAGCTTAAATCGGTAGGTTAAGTTCGTCGGAGCTCTAGAGCTCCAGAAATCATTTCCACTTGTTCACACCCTCGTACTGACCACCTAACATCGCTATTCCATTTCCCTCTGCTTCTACTCCACCTAGACACTGTCCATACACCGTGATCACTCCCAAAGCAAGAGTTCAGATGTTAGATTCCACGACCTCACATGAAACCTCACCCGCGCCACATATTCGCCCGATTCCACCTAAATTCAGCCCATATCACCTCAAATTTTCGCTTGTGAACTGACAGTGTAGATGCTAGAGTTGATAGACCCTGGATGGGTCAATGTTTGTATCAAATAAGGTCTTTCAGCTTCTTCTGCCTTCTTCAAGCTCCAGGTTCCCATTGATGGGACCTGGACCACTTTGAGCATACATGCCAACATGGAGTCATCCTTGGAATCCACAGAGCATCTTGGGAGCTTCCTAGGAGACCGGAGGCAAGAGCTTCATCGATCAAAGCAACACCACTCCAGTGCTCTTCCCTATTCCCTCTTGCCGCCTCTACACTGTCTGATCATGGGTGGAGTCCCATATTTCGCAGTAGCTATCATATCATGAGCACCTTCCACTGTCTGATTTCCAGCAAGATCCAATCCCAGCCATCTGTCGATGAAGGAGTATCGATCGTCTATTGTGCGATGTGTGTCCAAGTAAATCAAGGAGCATCGTTGGATGGCGTGCTAAATTGAGTAAATTTCATTGAGACCCCTCACCTTTTTGTGATTGCTAAATAGTCTTGTAAATATTAATTTTAGTATAAATATTTACGTAAAAATGCATCGAACCCTCGTATTTAATTCAATATTACATACAGGTCCGTGTCATCTCACCTCATGTGGTCCCCTACGTGAGGCGGGTGCATTTTGCATATAGGCCCCTCCAGCTTTTATTATTTATTTTCAATATTCTAAATTGTAATTTAAGTATATAAACCTTTTGAGGAAATTGCACACACACCCTTGTATTTATTTTTAATTGTTGAAATACCCTTTCCAGTATGTAATGTATTTCTCATCTTTTTGATTTTTCTTAAATAGCTTCTGTGCACTAAAATTTTTGGAAAAATCATATTAGATGCTTTATTTTATGCTTGTTTATGCAAGTATTTTTATTAGCATTTACTGTACCTTCCATTTATTAAAAGTTATTTAGGATATATTTTTTCCATATTTAGATTTAAAAATACAAAATATAAAACCTATTTTAAAAATTCTAAAAAATAATAGAGTATATATTACTATATATTAAACCTCCTGACAAAAATCACAAAAAAAAATAAAAAAACACTGAAAATATAAAAACCTAATAAACTCTATAAGAATCAATAAAAATTATACAAAATTCTAAAAAAAATATTTTTATTATATATTTTTATGCCTATTACTGTATAAAAAATAGTTTTTGAACTTTTGTATTTTTTAAACCCAAAACAACTTATCCTATTATTACATTCCCTAGTTTGATATATTGAATACCTTAGAATACCTAAAAATTAGCAAATATTATAAGAAAAATCACAAAAAATAGAGAAAAACTTGAAAAAATACAAAAACAATTTTATTTTGTGAATTTTAATTATATATAACTATATTTAAAAAATATAAAAACCTATGTTGACTATATATAGTATATATTATTTATTTACATGTTAATATTATTTATAAGGGATGATGGGGATGCCCTTTGCGGGCAGCCAACATGGCTGTCCCATCCCATTTTTTCCGATTTTTTTTATTTTTTTGAAAAAATTCACCATGTATATTCATCTACATATCCCTCCAATATTCCATTCGAATTTCGTCAGAAACAGAGACTCCTATGCCCTCCATCTAGAACAGGTGGATTACAACAATCTTTAGACCGTTAAAATTACATGTTCTAGATGGAGGGCATAGGAGTCTTTGTTTATGACAAAATTCGAATGGCATATTTGAGGGGTATATAGATTAATATACATGGTGAAAATTTAAAAAAATAAAAAAAATGTGGAAAAAAGGGACGGGCCATCCATGTTGGCTGCCTGCAAGGGGCAGCCCCATTTTTTTCCTATTTATAAATACCTATTTATATTTAAAAAATTTTAAAAAATAAAAAATAGGGTTCCTGTGTATATTTCCAAATTTTTATACATGTATTTATTATATATCCTATATATTAGTTATATTATTACAACTATAGAAGATATGTGTAAACAAACATTAAGATCTTAAAATAAAAAGAAACTAAAAATTTGAAAAATAAAAAATAATTAGAAGTTAAAATTTAAAACATAAAAATATAAAATAATTAAAAATCTATAAAAATTAAATATAATTAAAGATCTACAAAAAATAAAAAACTAGAAGAAGTACATAAACAACTATTATTTATTTTTATTAATAGATAATAATTACCCTATCCCCATTGTCTCTGTGGTTTGACACTCTACATACTTATACACTGTGCACATATATTTTTTTGATTTAAAATAAAAATAAATTTTGGCTCACACATTTGCATCGAATTATTATACATCGTGGGTTGATTGTTGTCTTAGTTGGTTGTTTGAGTACAGAAAGCTGAGAGAGAGGTATTGATACAACGATTGTCGAATCTGACTTGTCGAACATCACATGCCCTCCAAGACTGGATGCTAGGTACCTCATACTCCCGACTAAACAATATGTCAATTGGGCCAAGCGAAGTGAAGAGGGGTTGCAATGCTTGATGAGAAAGAACCTTCTTACAAATGTGACAAAAGAAAAGCTGGAAACATCCACACATTTCTTGTTTGGAAAACATATAAGAGTGTTAGTTATTTGGTTCTATGATATTTTGTTGATGATATACATACACATATATTGTTGTTGCTCAAGTGTGTATTGTGACTGGACGACAAATGTGATTTAACTCAGATTGTCGATGAAGTGATGTATGTTATATAGTTGTAAACGTTTAGAAAGTTGTTTAACTTTGTTCGAAAAGTTGTTGCATTATTTACTTGTATTTTTGTAAAGTTGTAACCTCAGGAAGCATCTTTAGAAAAGATTTCAAATCGAAATATCAAATAGTTCAACTATGATCGACCATTCTTACTTACTGAGCGAACACCACTAATCGAACATGTTATTGTGTTTGATCGATCATACTTGATCGACCATAGCCTTTTGACTGCCCGATCATATTTTGAATTATGAATAAAAAAATATGCAAATGATCGATCATCCTTGTTAACATGATCAATTATAATGATTTGATCGATCATAGCATTTTGATTGATCGATGAATGCCTCAAATATTCATCAGTTTGTTGTTAAATTTATTTCCAATGTCCATATTTTTTGGACCCTCTGTATAAGAGACTCTATATCCATTGTTTGAATACACACAATTCGAGTATTTACTCCTATTCTCTCTAAAAAATCTACAAGCTCTCTTTGAATGAATTATTGAGAATTATCTTTAGGTTCTTCAATTCATTCGATTATTTCGAGGAGAATTTCACAAGAAGATAACTTCACAACAACGTTACTGAATCATACAGTTCGATCGCTCATCAATTCTCAAGTCTCTTTAATAGTTGTTAGAATACTTTTGGCGGTGTTCTCAATCTCGATGATATCTTTTTTGTGAATTATATTTTTATATACATATGCTATTTGTGATATAATTATTGTGCTTATATTTGTGATTTTTGAATATCTGTGCAATTATTTTCTGCAAGTATCCATATTATCACTGCTCTTCGCATTGATAATTATTCTTGATAATTGTGAAAAGTCATAAAATATTTTTGCAAAATATATCTATTTCTGTCATTAACACCCTTTACAATAACTTGTTGGTGTTTGATCCTCAAGTTTGTAGATCCACATATTATGTCAATCAAGTTAAAGTCAGATAAAAGTCAAAGCTTGTCCGTTCTTGTGCAAGGACTACATCGTGTGATACATAACGTTGATCTAGGTGTCATATCCAAGACTATAAAATGTAACCTTTGTAAATGATTGAGATCTCTGCGTAAATATCTCATGCTTTATAGTGAATTAGTTAGTTAGCTCAGCTAACTAGGAAATTCCAAGTTAGGAGACTCAAGTGGTAGTTTTTAGCCAGTAGGGTTTTCACACTAGATTATTGTGTAGTGTGCTGATTGGCTTGATTGTTTAGAACTTTCTATAATGTTTGGTTATTCAGTTAAAATATTTAAACTACCTTGGGTCTCTATTCACCACCATCTAGTAGTGTTTTGATCCCTAGACTCACATTTAGGTACTTATTAAGCCGATTATTTTCAATCAGCACTGAAAAGAGAGTCACATAAAAGCCGTAAAAAAGTTTTTCTCATTATGTTATATTTACAAAAGATTGTTTATCCAAAGACGCATTTGATAGATTTATTTGCATACAACTACATAGAATATGTTGTAGTTGTATGGACAAAAAAGTACAAATAGAACTTTCAATTTCATGGGGAGTCCCTTTGTATCTTGATTTTCCAAAAAATCAAATTGTTTAGCACATTCGACTACTGAGGTGGAGTATATAACCACATCATTAGCATGTTTCCCAATTTTTGTGGACAAAAAATACTTTTTCTGATTTCGGTCTTTCTTTCAGCCAAAATCGAATACTTAGTGATAACATAACTCTACCCATCTAGTTAAGAATCTTATTAATTACTCTAGGACAAAGCATATAGATTTTATACATCATTTCCTTTGAGAAAATATTCTGAAATATGAAATCTGTTTTGAATATAAATAGGCAACTAGCAGACATTTGGCTAAACCCTTAGCTATATCTCAATTGAGAAGATGAGAAGAAATTTGGGTTTATCCAAATTGCTTGATATTTGTTGAATATTTTATTCTCCAAAATTACTCAATTAGAGCATAAATGATTGATCATTTATAATCAGCTGGTCGATCACTCCAAATCGATAATCATGATAAGCCCGATCAATTACCCTTTATCAGTCGAAAATTGAATTTTTAAAATTCGAATTTTCACGGGAACTAATCTTAGAAAGTACGCATCAGATGCATACCGACTTAACTTATTTGGACTTTCCATGACTAGAACCATTTTATTCCTTGTTTTGTCAAATCCGTCTATTCCTAATATCTAGAAATCAATATCTGTTAGAACTATGTATATATGATCTACATTTATTTTGAAAAATAATGTTAATAAGATTCATGTTATATTATGAATAATGAGAATAAGATTCTTATAATAATGTTTAGAGTATTTGAAAATGGAATTATCATGTTGATATTGGAAATGTTGAGAATTAGATGCTCATAAATTGAATTGGTTGGTAATCAAGGATGATATTCTCATATTAATATGGGACTCATATTTATATTAGGGATTATGTGAATGTGATTCACAAATATATATATATATATATATATATATATATATATTCTTTCATAAATGGGATTCACATTCACCATTAATTAAATGCGAATGGGATTAATATTTACTGTGGTGGGGGTAATTTGAGAGATATTGGTGATTTTTTTCTATGAAGAGATGAATCAATTACATCCACTGACTTCTAATATGTTTAAAAGAGAAGAGAGAGCATTTCCCTTCCCTAAGTTGGTTGTACCCCTCTAGCAAACAAAGAGACGTATGTTTCTCTCTTCCAACACATTCAACTCTTCTCTTCACAAGAAAAGAGACCCTATAAAGAGAGAAGACTCTTTCCCTCCTCAAATTCTAATAATCTCCTCCCTCTACAAAGGTGAGCTAGCCCCCCCTCTGTTTCCATTCACAATGAAATAAGAAGACCTTCATCTTCTTTGCTCTAGCATGAAGAAGACAGCAACCTCGTGGGATAAGGAGTTAGTGGAGGGCATCATGGTGATCACGAAAAGACCATCCTTCATCGCTTGTGTCGGCGCTTCGTTCGTAGATTGGACTTGATTCCGAAGGCCTCTTATCTTAGAGTCCGTAACATCGAAGCTAATTATTCCTTACCCTAATGGTATGGAAATCATTTTTGTATCCATGTGGCGTTATAGTGTGGGAGAATTGCTATATCACTCATATGATAGCCACTTGTTTGTATTAGGATTCGTTCTGTTTATTCTACGCTTTCATTGATATGTGAGGTGAAATCTCCCTTCAGATTGCAATTATCGTCCTCTCTGGACTCCCTCACAAATGGAGGGGGCGTTCATAGAAGGTTTTAGGGAACGCTCAAGATCGCCCCCTATAAGATCTTTTCACTCCTTGGGGTGATAGTAAGCTTGCATGAGACAAAGGAGATGGTTGATGACAACCATACCCTTAGGCTACCCTCTTAAGGGATTGTCCCCTATAACTCTCCTTCACCCTCATGGTGATAGTGAGCATGCATGGACAATAGGGGATGGTCATAATTACCATCCCCTCCAGAGTTTCTTTTTGCAGAGGGTCATTCATATAAGCCCGTATGGAATGATCGAGATTGTGCCCTATAAGCCCATTTCACCGCTGGACGGTGATAGTGGCCGAAAGACAACCACAACAGTTGTCTCCTACGACGTCCCTCCCGATGGAGTTAACATTTACAAAAGTCTATTGGGGATTGCCGAGACCATCCTTTGTAAGTCCCTTACACCCCTTGAGGGTGACAGTGATCTTGCATGTACAAGAGAGGATAGTCTATACCATATTTACAGATATTTCTACTTGTGATTGTATGGATGCTTATAATTGTATATATGTACCTCTATTGGACATGGGAATTTAAGCAATTTGTAGGACTAGAACCTAAGAAAATCAATTTGCACCTTGGGTCGAATCATGTAGATCTAGTCTAGTGCTACATATTTTCTATTGATAAATCTTCATAGTAGTCGACTGCTTTGCTTGTCTGCTGCAGCTAAACGTATTTATAGGTCTGTCTTACACAAGCCAAGACCACGTGCTTGCTCGCAATAAATCGGATTTCTGAATAGACAGTAACTATAACTGCAAGAATTCACAAAAAGAAGATGCAACTAAACAATCAACTACATGCATTTGCATAACATTAGACTTAAAACCGATCCGTATTCAAAATTTTACAATTGCTGAGGATCGGATTCCCTTTATAGGGTCCTTATTATATGAAGATCACATAGAACAATAATCCCACACAAATATACCATTCTCCTCAGATTCCATCTCCTGATCATGCACTTTCCTTCCGGTGATTCTTCAGCTTCCTATGCTTGGGAAGCAGCTTCCTGACCGCGTCAGCGTCGCCTGCCTCGTCTTCTCCTCCTCCTCGCCCCCTCTCCTTGGGCTGCTTGGCGTCGACCTCATCCGCGGCGAGTCGAGGCTGCGCCTCATCAGCTGCCTCAAGGCAGCTATGAGCTGCACCGCTGGATCCTCCCCACGACTGAGCTGGATCCTCCCGCAGAACGCCACATGGCGGTTGAGCGCCTCATCCATCGTGATGAGGCGCCCTGCACGGCAGACCTCGTCCTTGACGGCCTCCGCGCAGAGGCCGCAGATCCAGTGGCCCCCGTGCCGCTCGCGTATGCGGGCGATGTACGCGGGGGTGCACTCTTCGACAAGCGCACAGCACATACACTCCACCGGCTCAATCTCCGACATCGACTGAGGCGGGGAGTTGATGGATGCAATCTTGGCCGTCGGAGGCAGGATCGGGAGGGACTCGTTGAGAATTCTTGTGGACATCTTGTCAGAATTAATAAGTCTAGTTGGCAGATCTGAAATAGTTAGAGAAAGAGTACTCGATGAAATATGAGAAACGAAATCGGACGAATTCTTATAAAAGGTTTTGTAATTAAATCCGAATCTCTGCTTATAGAAACAGGATGAAAAGGGAAAGATAATAATTTCTCTCTGACCATGAAAAAACGTGGTGTCTGTGTTAATACTTTCTCCACCACTTATTTACTTGCCCGTTTAGATGCGAAAAGATTTCCTAAATTTTGTGCAATTCATGAAAAAACACTATACTATAACATGATTTTGAACTTTGCAAGGCACAAATCAAGACTAAAGGGGAAAATCTTGTACAGTACTAGAGAAGAGATCTACCTGGTGGTATATTTTTTTCTTCCATCTGTAACAGTTTCCCTTAATTATTCCTGAAGGAATCTTGCCAGCAGAGATATAGAAATCATGCAGCAAGGAATCCGTGAACTGTTTACAGTTTCGTAATATTTACTGTAATCACATTATTCGTGACTTTGTAGTGGTGACCATGTTTCAATTCCAAATTAGGAAGCAACTGAAAAAATCTAAATCACAAACTGCTAATTTCTTTGCAGGAAAATAGCAGACAATTGTGGTAACTCAAACTTACAACCGAAACTCAGGTTTCTATTTGGTCGATCAAATTATTAAGATTGATCGAAGTTATATGTCAATTATGTAACAAAATAGGTGTCAGCGTGCGATATAAATATTCAGGCATCGCAGATAGATTGTATGTATATCTCTAATGTGTTACCTTTATTTCTGGAGATCAAATTCGCTGATCGGATGAAGCAGAAGAGGGAGGAGTCGGCAAAGCTCCTTTGCTACCTCTCCTTCTCCCACACCACGACGTACTCGTCGTCCTCCGCCGCCACCTGCTCCTCCAGGGTCGGAGACCTCACAGGCATCTCAGATCGCAGCTGCCTGAAGAAAGCCCTCTCTTCCTTTCCCTCTTCTGTGTCTGTGTATTGGCTATGTGGGGATGTTGGTCCTTTCCATCTGTGTGTGTATTATAGATGGCTCTGCATATCTCTGTCTCGGGGAATTGGAGTTGCGAGGTGGGAGTTGGGTTGCAGCGTGCTGACGTGGCCACCAATGATTGGGGTTGGTTGGAAGCAAGGGTGGAAGGCACGTCAGCAGCGATGAGCTGGACTGACAGCTAATTAATTCGAGTTTATCTTGCGGTAGTAACCCCCTCTCGCCTCGCCTCGCCTCAGTGTGCGCCGCCGCGGGTTGTGGGCGCTCGGTCTTCCACGTTTGCTATGTTGCGAAGCAATTTAAAGATAAAAAGGATTGTTTAATAATATCATTTGTATGGGATTTTTACAATATATACCTCGCATTTTCCAGTATCACTTGTACCCGGTTTTTTAACTACACCGGTGCTTTTATATTCTAACAAAATTCACAGTATCGCCCTTCAAGTAATGCAACATAATTGGTAGAACCCTACAAGTGTTATAATGGAAGGATGTTATTGTAAATTTCGTTGGAATAGAATGTCACAAGAGTAGTTATAGAGAAGCCTGAGATATACGTATTATTGGAAAAACATCCCTTATTTATGTTTGTTTCATACAAGGTCCGATAATTTGTAATTAACTGAAACTTTGACATTATTCGATCTCATTTGACGTGATTCCACGGATTTTTTTGACAGTGGGTAAATTGCATAAAAGTGCATGAATTATGCACTCAATTTCAAGTGCGATAATTTGTTGTTATGTAAAGTTGTTAGATTATATTAAAAAGTGATTCTAAAATATGTATTTACATGATAGTTTAAAAATCATTTTTGGTTCAACGTTTTCGTGTTAAGCTATAGTTAAGCAATTGTGATTGTTTCTTTGGAGGAAGTAATAATAGCAATAGAAATGGGATCGTTACGGTATAATATAAAAAAATGCATCCAATATTATATATTTATACTAAACAAATATATGGATGTAAATGTGAACTGTTAGAATTTTTCTTACTAAAAAACTACCAGTTTTCGTGTAAAAAGGGATTGTACTTGCAGGTAAACATCCTTCTTCTTTTTCATCTTTATATAATTTGATTTGATTCTTTTTTCTTGCACATCTGATACAAAAGACCTTATTTTCAATTTATTAATTCACTGCTCAGATATTTTTTATTCATTAGTATAAATTCAACTATTATATAAACTCTCTTTTTCATGAAATAGATTTTCAGTCGCAAAATCTTTTTCCACTCTACAATTTCCGCTTGATATTAAAATCTTGTAGATACCAACATGATTTTTAAATATATTATCAATAGAAGTGCAGAATGGTCTCATTAAGGGATGAATAATTTTGTCTCCATCTCAAACCCTTTTAATGATTATCATTTTCAAATAAATCAGAAAAAATTAAGAGAGAGAGAGAAAAGAGGAAAAAACAAAGGCAATCAAACAAAAAAAAAAAGATGGAGACATCAATAATGCATTAAATTGCATGTGATCCCATTGAATTGAAAGTGAAGACCTTCCTTGTTGTTTAGTGGCAGCAATTCCCACAAGAATGGAGTGAGTGAGTTCCATCTAAAGGGACTTCACACCCTCACTCTTATCTTTTTTCCAATGGTGAGAGAAATGCCATATAGAGAAATATTAAGATGTCATGATTGGTCCTCCTAAGGATGGGGAAGGAATATTAACAACATGAAGCGAAGGCTTCCATGTTTGTTTCCTATCTTAGAATTGGAATATATGGGGGGTTGATTTGGATATGAGAGGTGATGCTGAGTACTTTCTTATCGATTTACATAAAAATGGTGAAGCCTTCTTTCACTTTGAGTAGAGTCGGTTACATGGATTCTTACTCAAATCCATGTTGAAAAATCTGACTATTTTTTACGATGATCATATATTCTTGCTCAAATCCATATTATCCATGATCCTACGTAATTGCTTATGCATTAACCGTGCTTGACAACCAATGAGGTGCCCTCGATTACTCAATTGTTTGTTGCTTGATATATGCATGCAAAAGGATTGGAATGTAACTATATCTCTCGGCAGTTTAGATGCCAGAGGTTTTGTTTTGATAAATACTTACCAAATATCCATCCATGCACCTATATATGAGACTCCAACTAAGGTAACCTACAAAAATGGAAAATTTGAATATTCATTTCTATATCTTATGGTATTAAATATATAAGAATTTATTTATTACAAAATTATCTTTTTTATAATAATTTATGATGAATGTCATATTCAGGGCTGAAGTGTTTTATAATAACGAGTAAAGCTTGGCTTTTTCGTTACAATTTTTTAGTAATCATTGCTTATTTAGTAACAAGTAGAAGAAAATATCAGTTGATAATCGTTGTTATTTGAATCTTTGATTGAAACATACTAAAAATATGATAATCAGTACAAGTAAATAATTGAGCAATGCCTTTTATAAATTCGACTATGGTAGATAAGATAATAGATATGCAAATATTTGTTATCATAGATAAATTTTATAGCAGTGAAAATATATTAGTGAAGTATATAGTTTTATTCATATATGTATGCTATATAATTAGCATACAATCAACACTACAACAAAATGGGTATATAGAGATGATTTTTCTAAAATCCATTACTATATCATTTGTTGTTAAATATACTACGAGGAATTATTCGTTACAGATTATTTTTATAGTTTAATTTAGTGATTAATGACATATCCATTGCTATATTATTAACCACGATTTTTATAACAATGCTTATATGTTGCTGTATTTCTAAATTTTACATAATCATCACAATTTTTAAAGTTAAAAATTTAGTGATGATTTGTTAAAATTTAGAAAATTATCTACGAAAAGAATTGCTATGTGCATATCATTGTTAATGATAAAATAATAAATATGACATATCCATTGAGGAATGTGATCTTCGCATTCATCTGCCAAATGTTGTAGTCAAAGTGTGTAGCTATAGCTAGCAGTGTCTTGATATACTTAAGCATGGTCATAGGATAGGATGTCTCATTGTAGTCGAATCCTTATCTATAAGTGTAGACCTTAGCTATGAGTCGTGCCTTGAAGGTCTCTACCTTCCCATCATGCCACCCTTTCTCTTGAAGATCCATTTACATCCAGTGGATTTTACCCACCAGGTGGATCCTCTAAGATTCAGACCCCATTTGTATTCATATAGTTTATTTCAGACTTCATAGCCCGCATCCATCTATCCATGTTGTGATCTTTAAGTGCTTCATCATATGATGTCATATCATCGTCAGACTCCTGTAACACGGAGCCTATACCTTTCAGGTAGTCTAACTACCCTCAAACTCTTTCAAAGAGGTATGTGTGTTTCATCTTCAATAATCTCTTCAATTTCTGGCTCAAGAATCTTATTATCTGATGAACCTCGATTTCATCATGCTAAATTCCATTATTAAATCCCCTATCTTAAAATTTGTCAATAAAATCTAGATTAAATATTGTATATATCTTGGTTCTTAAAATAAATTAAAAATATAAAAATACAAAACAAAAAATGCAGTGTCTTTATGCCTTTAAAAACACTCCCAAAAATATTTCTCCTCTTGTTTGACTTATTTTGTGTTTTTGATAAACATGAAACTTGTAGATCTCATCAAGATCTACAACTTTCATGTTTTGAATTTTTCTTAATTCGTTTTTCTTTTATTTTTTATTTTTTTATTTTTATATTTGAATAATTCTCATTGGGCCATGTGGCTCCTTCTGGTTGAGCCATGCATCCCATCTCCCCTCATGCCACCCACCTCCCTTCTGCACTGTTTGATCTACCTAGGTGCCTTCATCTCGGCCGCTCGCTCCTTCTTCATCCCCCGCCTTTCGATCGGACCTCCAGATCTCATCTGGAGCACTCGTTCCTGCTCACTCCTCGACCATTGGATCACCAGATCCAATGGTTGATCCGCTTCGCTTTCGGGTCGTCGATGAGACTTGATCGATTAGATCAGGTCCATTCCATCGTGCCCTCATCCCAACCATTGGATCGCAAGATCCAACAACCAATCTAGCAACTACTACCTCTAGCCGCCCCCGCTCTCCCACGTTCTCCACTTCGAACCACTCGCCCCCTTCTCATTTTCACCACTTTCTCAATACCTCCCTCACCCCTTTGACCATGCCAAGTCCAGGCCCTCACCTCCGTCATCCTCAAGGGTTGTGTGGCGCTACACGTTCCACTCTCTCTCGCTCCATATCTCAATCGCCAACTTCGACTTCCACCGCATGCACCACAACTCGTCCTCCTTCAAATACGCCTTCTCCATCGTCATTACCCTCCGTCCACCTTTATGTGGGCTGAGGCCCATTGACTCTCCTCCCCTTTGTGACAAAAAGAGGATCAATTGAGGACACAATGACAACCGTCGACCCTGATGATGACCCCTGGACATTGTAGGCCTTAATCTAGCCCTAAACACGTCGGCGAGCTGCTCTGAATGGTCACCAGAGTTCAGCGAATACCAGAGCTTCCTCTAGAGCTCGTCCTAGATTGCTTCATTCACCCTTGATCTCCAGTAAGTCACCTATGCTTGTCCTCCTTGTTCTCCTATTTAATTAGGTGCACTCTCTCACTTTCACCTTCAATTCACCACCGCACAAGCTTCGCCTCACCTCTCTCATCCTCGCGCTACCCCTAGATCACCTCCTCCTTTTCTCCATCATTCGACTCCATTCGCACCACCTCCTCTCTAGCTCGCTAAAGATGGAGCTTCGGTCCCCCAGACCTTGACTCACATGGGACCCCAATTCATTCACCTCGTACGTACGCTTCAGCTAGGATTAACAATGTAGGTACATTACTTCAATGACCAGAGCCATCGTTGGAGCTGCTTTCAAAGGCTTTATCTCCGATGGGCTCATGCTGCCACGATGATCCTGACCACCCTGGTTGCTCCCCTACATTGGAGCTTCAACGTCAACACCTCTGGATCCTTCTCTAAGATCCTGATGTCCAACAACGGTCGTACATAGAATTTAGACCATCGCCAGAGAACAACCCAGTCCGTTGTAGGAGGCAGTGGAGCCAAAGAACATGGTGTACCGATGTCATACGATCCTCATGATCGGATGGTCCACAGGAAGCCACGTGTCCTCCTCGAGCCTCCGCATCTAACCTCCGGGCTTGGTGTGTCCGATCTAAGCCAAAGCACCAGGAGAAGACACGTGGCCCAAGCCTTCAGCCAACGACATCGAGCCAAGCACTGAGACTATGAGGGTTGGGTAATTTGTAGCGGTGCCCCACCCTCTTCTCTAAATTGCATTCAGGTTCCTACCAACACGTGCAAAGCATGCATGGGATTATTTGTATTCTAATCCCTTCGGGTTTTAATAATTGTAATATAGCCCCTACAGGCATGGAAATTTACAAGGAAGGCCTCATAGTTTTTCTTAATTACATTTATGCCGTTCAAGGGACCTGTTTGTAATGATTTTCTATTTATTTTGAAGTTTTCTTTACGTTTATGCTCCTGGACTATTTGGTGAATATCTTGAGCATATGACCTCTATTTAAGTTGATTTCAGTTTCATTTAGAAGTTTATTTCATTATCTATCCATTGACATGATTTGTTCCCTGATTTGACACTTAATTTCAGATGATAAATTCTAGTGATGTAGTGTCATCTATTTAATGATTTTTAATGTCATTTATTAGTTTATCAATTAAACTTACTTCATGAATTGATCCTGAAATTGATTACACATTTATGACTCAAGAATTTTATCTATGTGGGGAATATTAGCATATTTTTACACTTGCATCTAGTTGTTTCATAAAAACCAAATAAAAAGTGGCGTATATGCATGCATCATATGTCTTCATTCCCTGCATCATGTTTCCTTATGTGATGACCTAATTAGTTATTCATGAGTCACTTGATCCGAGCAATAAGAGTCTGAATAATCACTTAAGATGCTCATGTCCTTGAGTTCGACTTTGGGCTTGCCCAAGTTAAAAAATATAACAGCTTGCTTTAATTGATTAATTCATTAATTAGTAGTTTTTAATCAATTTGAAATTTCCTACCTGTAACAAAACTCGAACATTAATTCGATGTAATTAAGAAGGCGATTTCCAGGTTCATTAAATGGTGTCATTGTCAGGGACACGACTCATCTTTTATTTTTTTTAGATTTTTAATATTTGATTCAGTGATAATTTCTAACCTTTAGGTCAAGTCATTCATTTCACTTGCATTGCTTTGATAATTCTTTGGCATCCATCTAATGCGTGATTGTTGTGGCATGGACCCTTCGCGACTACGGACACTTGGTAGACATGGAGGCAAGAAGCAAGAGCTCCCACTGCGAGGAGCCGTAGAAGCACCATTGGAGAAATTAACGAGAATTAATGTCTCTCGAATTTTTCATGCATTCATGTAATAATCATCTTATAATGGTCTTCATTCGAAGACTCGCGAAATGAACGAAGAGACATTGTCGATGTCTGGGGTCTACCTCACTTGAGTGTCGACTTAAGATCAGGCATGCGACTCTCTAAGCTATCTTTATTTCATATCATATGTGTTTGATTATAGGTAGGACACACTAAATTGAGACGTACATATACATCACTTCACCTAGTCAAAAATAAATTTATTCTTTCCCACTAATAGAAGCATGCTAGGTGCGGTTTTCGTTGACTTGCATACATTTACTATTTGATTTTAATTTAGTCTTGTTTTTAAAGAGAGAGACAAAGGAACTACGAGTTTTTCTTTAGCATAGATCATGATTTTATCTTATACATCGACATTTTCTCGACTTCTTTACCTAGATTGATCACCTAGGATTTAAATGGAAATTGGGAATGGTCGTTTGACCATGTTTGATTGATTTGTACTCACATTAAATCAATGATAACCTTGAAGATAAAATTGAGATTGTTAATGCAAGTTGACCAAATAAAATGGACTAAATCATTTTGGGAGAGCAACACCTTCTTTACATAGGATATTCTAATTTTAAGTATTATTAAGCCTTGTGTAAATGACAATGAATTTGTATTAATCACCAATAAAAATGAAAAGATAAATGACCAACAATTGTTGGTTCCATGTGTGAGTTGGTGAACCAATGGTGTTGTTTGATTGATTGAGCCTTGTTTGTGGATTTTTCAAACCCTCCCATAGATACTCCACTCATCTCCAAAGATTCATTAATTCACGTGTAAATCCATTCTAACCTCTCTGTCCTCCTCAGGTCTCTCCAACTACAATTATCCATCTCTTTACTTAGGCTATTCTCAGCCTAAGTAAAGGGGGGTCTAAGTCACCGTGAATTCCAAACTCATTTATCCTTATTTCCAACACTAATGTTATTTTAACCTAAGTGTAGGGGGTGTCCTCCTAAGTTCCAGTATATTTTTCTATATATTAACATGAGCTATGGCTTTGTATCACTTAGTGCTATGAGGACACAACATAACTTAAGTGTATGGGGATATACCGTATATACTTTATATATATACACTTTAGCCATAGCTCTTATTTTGAAAATTTTGAAAAATATAAAACATTTTTGGGATAGAGCATACAATTTCTTGAACTAAGTCGGATGAAATGGTGTCAAAGTTTGAAAATTTTTCTTTACTATGTTACATTATTTTGAAGAAAATATTTTGAAAATAGTTTGAAAAATGGGTTTACTTGTTTTGAAAAAAAATGTTTGAAAAATCTTTATATATGTGTGTTATACAGTTTGGAAAATCTTTTCAAAATATGTTCAAAAAGGAGTGTATAAATGAGACTAACTTGTGTTTGTAAATATTACATTTCTTTTAAAAAAATGAATGAAGGAGTTCGTTTAACACCTAACGCTTCCACATTTACACAAGATGAGTCAAGTTCAAGAACACTTGGCTTATGAGGTCATGAGATTTTGAGTTAATCAGCCTTAGCCATTAGGTTCTTTGACTTAATTATTCACGTTTCCCTAATTTGAAAGATTTGTGTGCTATGCTTAGTCTCTACCTTAAGAATATGATCAACACCTCACTTACACGACTACAATTGTGATGAGATGAGTTGAAATTTCACTTGAGGAACTAAGATGAGGGATTTGAGTTTGGACCCGATTTAATGATGCTCGGGAATGGGATAAAATCAATGAAAGTTTCATGAAACCTGAGTGTCAGCACCTTTATCCAGAATGAGAACATAGTTCTTGTACTATCTCTTGAGATTTACCTATGTGCCAGGGTGTGATGAAATCTAAAAATTTGCTGATCAGTGTGCGCCAACTCTTGGTAAAAGCAGTGGAGCTAGCCAAAAGCAATGAAAAGAAATAAAAAAATGTTGAAAGAAAATCTCTCACCATATAAAGTTAAAAATCAAAGAGCTTCCACCAAAGGCGAGCGCTCCCAACCATTTTAAAGTGTCCACTTGGACCACCGCTATTATGGCCTGAAGTCGGGCTAGCACCAAAAAAGGGATATACATCGTAAATGCTACAAGTTTGGGTATAGAAGGTATATTGGATACTAAAATAAAAGCACACCCCAGTATACTCCCAGGATAACAAGTACAAATGACTCCAACTTATTTTGACGGACACACTGATCAACAACCAAGAAAATACATGTGTTGAGTTAATAAGGCACTCAAGTGGATCATTGTTCCAATGAGAGGTTGAGAAGAAATGACACAATCCTATGTCCTCCATCTGCTGGCCTTCCATCTACATTTCTAAGTTTTACAACTAAAGAGACGGTGGATTGGATGCAAGAAATGGTTTATTCCCTAGTGTTGAGGATTGGGTTCTTAGGAGAGTCTCTTGGACTAGAATCTTGGGTGATGTTGAAACTCTACTCTTGTGATTACGGTCAACACTTAATATCATATCCTTATTATATATGTATACAGAGAGAGTCTGATGATTAGAGAAATTGGATACCTCTTAATTAGAGTTTTATTCAGCTTTGAAATTTTGGATCTCTAAAATCGAGAGTTCTTGAACGATTTAGGTTTTGGATTCACATACACAATCAGGGGTAAATACAACTTAATCATGCTTGAGATGCTCGAGGATGAGCATAGTTTAAGTATAAGGTGATGATGAACCTCGATTTCATCATGCTAAATTTCATTTATTAAATCCATAGCTTAAAATTTATCAATAAAAACCATATTAAATATTGTATATATCTTGGTTTTTAAAATGAATTTAAATTACAAAAAATACAAAACAAAAAATGCAGTGTTTTTATTCCTTTACAAACACTCATGATGAATCCCCATTCATCACTCTTTATTCCTTTATTTTAGCTAGAAACCTTAGTAAAAGACCATGTAAATGATTGTAAATACAATAATTTGTCAAAATGCATGCATCATGTAAATAGCCATAATTAGCATGTTTTTGCACAAAAATAAAGGAATAAAGAAATAAAGAAAAAGAGGGAAATATTTAGAATAAATATTGAGTGACCTGAACCCAAGGGAAGGCTTTACAAGGGCCTGACCGCAAAATAAAATAAGTAGAGAGAGAGATAGGGTGACTCAGCATTGTGTAAAACCCCCTCTATGTGTAAATACTTTATTTTCTAAAAATAAAAATATATTTGTGTTTCCCATATTTTGTACATACTTATAAAAATAAAATAAAAATGGGAAAAATAAAAGAAAAATAAAAATAAATATTTTCTCTCTCATCAATGTAGATATACCATGTATATACAATAAAAGATGTATTTATTTCACCCTTGTAATTAATTAATAAAATCCAATAAAAATATTTTTATATTCCATATTTTATGGTATAAATAAATAAAATATAAAATTGGAATAAATATGCATAAATAAAATAATAAAATAAAATTCAAAAATACCTAGGTATACATACCTGTAAATAATAATAATATAATGTAAATACGTAATTTATATTTCAAAAAAAATAAAAATCACTAAAAATACTTTAAAAAATAAATAAACATTTTTTAATTTTGAAAATATTTTGAAATAAAGCCATTTACTATTTTTAATTTAATTTACAAATAATTAATAATTGGCGGCTCCTGATTGGTCTACGGGGGATGTTGACCCCCAGTCAACCCCCCCAGGACCACTGGACCCGCGGATCTGTGCCCCGACCCGATTTTCTCCCCTTTTTCCAAGCACGATCCGACTGCCATCCACTCTAACACCGGGCCCCGATTAACCTTGATTCATCCATGATCCACGCCCGGGGATCTTCCTAGGGATCCGTGCACTAGAATTCCATGCCCGGCTCCATCTTTGACGGATCCCTACCACTATATAATCGCGTCTTCCTCCACTATTTACGACACATTGGCTCCCGTCTTCGACTCCCAGGACCTCCACCGTGTTCCTTGAGTGACAACGAGTGACCTCGAGTGTTGCAGTGAGGATTTGAGGTGCGTAGCCTAGGTCTAGCGACCCTCGTCGTTGTGCTCCACCGCCGGCGTAGCCCGAGCCTCTGGAGGCGACGCTCCATCGAGGCAAAGATCACCGGAGAACCAGTGTCTCCTCCACAGTCGACTTCGATCATCAGGTAGATTCGTTGGTCCCTTTAGCATAGTTTAGATTCGATCTTCACCTTCTAGCTCTGCCAGCTCCGCCCCAGTGGCCGGAGCCCCGCCAGTTCATCTTAGCCGCATTGATCGAGTCCTCGACCCATCGCCACCCTCTTTACACAACCTGATCACCTCGAGCCGGGCTATCTAAGCCTGGATTGAGTTGGGTTCCATCCGCCACCTTTGTCGGAACCCCCATTGCCCATCCACGCCGCTTCCCTTTATCTTTTAGCCAATAACCCATGTCGGAGTATCCCTCCGAGCACGAGCTTCATTTTGCAGGTCAATAAACGCAGGAACCCCCCTTGGTCGCACTTTCCACCCTTCGCAGGAGCTGCTCCAGGTCCCTCCTCCCTCGTCGGAGGATCCGACCATTGGGGCCTTCATCGAAGGCCACCACCCGACACGAAACGCCATCGCGAGGAGAACCCCCTTCTCCGATCTTCCATCGACTGTTTGGATCATCTCCGGATCGCCGGGGAAGCTCGCCCAGGAGGAGTTCTTCCTGATCATCTCGCAGTCGTCGGATCATCCTTCAGCGCTAGTTCTGATCTCAGCCGCACGTAGCCTGCGCCTGTCAGGTCGTTAGATCCATGATCTGACGGCCACGTGCGCCCCACGATCTCCTCTGCTCCAGCACCGTTGGATTCTCTAGGAGGCTTCATCAGGACCATGCACCCGCAGCCATTCACCGCTCGACACCTAGCGTTCACGCGCCCCGCACGAGCCTCAGCTGGGTAATTTGCACCCGAACCCCCTGCAGTTTTCTTTACTTTTTATTTAGTCTATTAAATAAATGTGCACACTTGGTTAAATTGCATATCTGGACCTCTAGTTTAGTGTATTTGCTTTTTAGTCCATGTTTGTGTGGAACACGTGCTTCGACACGTGCTTTTGTGGACTTTTTGCAGTATCTATCCTGCAGTTTCGAGGTATTATGGTTTACATGATTATTTATTAGAATGACATTTTGGTCCCTGTGAATGTGAGACACGTGCCAGGCACGTGATATCTTGGTTTTTTGCATTATCTGGGCTGGGGTTTCTGATTGTTTTGGATTGAAGTTTAAGTTTTAAAAATTACATTTATACCCCTGTCCGTGCAGTATTTGAACATGTGTGGAATTGATGTGATATTTGCACTGATGCCCTTCTAGTTTTCATGCATGTTATCTATTTAGCCCTGAAACTTTGTATCTTTGCATATAGATCCCTGTGTGCTGTAGCCTTTGTAGTGATTGAATAAAATATCAAATTAAATCCAAATCGAGTGAAATTTGGACATGTGGCTCCTGCCACTATGTAAAAATTTCAATCAATTTTAGGATATTTTTATTGCATTTTGATATTTTTAAAAAATAAAAAACCTTCATTTTTGTTACTATTTGGAATAGAAAATCAACTAAAAATATAAAAACTTTTCTAAAAATTACAAAAAAATTAGGACTTGTTTATTTTATTGTCTTTGAGTTTCTTTCCAATTTTCAGCCTTTTTGGATTCGTAAAACCCATAAAAATTATAAAACCTTGGAAACCTTATAAAAATCATTAAAAATTCTAAAAAAATGCAATTTTAGTTTCTGTAGTTTAGTTTTTATTTTTACTTTTCATGAAAATTGCCTTCAGATTTTTATAGGATAATTATCTATTTTTATTAGTCTTTCATATCTGACTGCACAGTTCCTCCTTGTTTTTGCCTTTTTCGATTTTTTGAAAATCAACTAAAAATTATAAAATTCTGAGAAAATTACCAAAAACACTTAAAAACATAAAAACACAAAATAATTTTATTTTAATTTTCTGAGTTGATTTTATGTGTTGATTAAATTGTTGAATGTGTCCTTTTTAGCTTTTTCTTATATTCCCTTTATAATTAAAAATACAAAAAAAATTTAAAAACACATAAAACCCAACAAAAATACGTTTTATTCTTTTTTTATCTCTTTGACTACTTCGAAGGACGATCCGACCAATCCGTGCTCCTTGAGTTTGACCTTGGTCACTATACCAGGTTAAATAAATAGCGAGACCACTATTCGTGTTTTATTGATTTATTTTTGATTTGGTGGTCTGATCTTCTTGTTGACTGATTCTCCGAGATCCGGGTCGCAATGACCTGTGTTTTCATACCTTCACCCGGGTCTTGGTGGGTTTTTCAGTAACCAGAATGGCGCCATTGCCGGGGAGCACAACTTAGCAGTCTTTTGATTTTTCGCGGTTTTTCGCGGCTTTTTGTTCATAGTTGTATATATATATTTTTGCTCTGATTTATTTGCATATTTTTCTAATAATCTGTGTATTATACATTTATGTTTGATTTCTTGCGAGGGCTCGAGGACCGAGGCGGCTTTTTTGGAAGCCAAACCAACCGCAGGAGTCGGAGGCGGCTCTTTTCTGCGTTGAGCCGTAAGAGAGTGTGAGGAGCCAAGCAAGAGTGTGGGAGCCGCGGAATAGCCACGAAAAGCCGTAGAATAGCTTTGATTTATTTTCTGTAAATTCTTATTATTGTAATAATACAAAGACTCAGAGACTTGGACTCTATTGGTGATTTATCGGGGTATGTTTCGCCGAACACCGGTGTGCTCGGGGGACCTCACCGCGGTTTTTCGATGGCTTTTGATTTCTCGCATTTTTTAACTGCTTATCTGATTTACGCGGTTTTGGCCTTAGCTTAGGATTTTCTCTGATTGTGATGTAATTAATTAGGATCCAAACCCTGATTATCTGCCTGCACCTATTAGCTCGTAATTGGACATAATTAATTAACTCATAAGAAAAAGCCGGATTAATTAGACTCTAGTTCACATGCCTTGAGGAGTCACATACATCGCGTGCAGGATCTGTTGTGGCGGACATCGAGTGGCTCCCAAGATAGGACTCCGGACTTAGGTTCGATTATCCAGCTACTTTTACGTATAGAAATTGCTTCATCTAGGGTCGGATTCTCGTGCATCATATAGGTAGTTTTATTACTGTCTTTATTTTTATGCGCGGATCACTTTGCATGTAGACTACTGGAGTCAGGTACGCATCTCTTACTCTGCATGCGTCATCATGTTTGATCGCGCATCAGCTTTTTCGTCTTCTCCCCCTGTTTTTGGACTTAAATAATCAGGAGAATTGAAAAATTCGTTAGGTATTGTTTGCTTGAAAATACATAAAAAGAAAAAAACTATAAAATTGGGACTGCTAAACACACTTGACCCTAAAAGACACCTCACTTAAAAAATTTTTCTTGGGGAGAGCAACCCCCTCATTATTTGGTTTGGATGCGCGAGAGAGCGACCCGCACACTAGGCTAGAGCCATATCCGAACCCCGATCAAACTACCGGCCTTTTATACGGGACAGTCTGGTAGGAGGATTGGATTCCCATTAGCTCGCGTAACCGCTCTGATATTCTAACATTATCACCTAAAATAAAAATTGACCAGATAATTGACCGAACCTTTACGGTCTTCAGCTCTGTGTTGAGTAGGTGAACCGGGGGTTTGTTTGCTCATCTTGTATGTTTCCAGATCTCATCTGCCCGACTCGCCACATCAAGATGATGGGCAGGAGGTCTCTTAGGCAGCCTCTAGATGCACCGCTTTTTAGCACTCCGGCTCGTTCATCTAGGTTGGTTCGTGAGAGCCGAAACCCTCTCTCCGAACCTGAGTTCGATTCCACCCTGTTCCCCCTTGACCACCCTTCTACCAGTTCGGAGATACCAGTGCTAGATGCGAGACAACAGACAGATGATTTATCGGCACCTGAGTTTGGGTCTTTTGCCTTTGCAGAGGCCATGGCTAGCAGCGAGGAGCACACTGATGGTCCCAGGCCAGAGACGACGACTTACGTATTGGACCACGGTACCATCAACACCATCATGTTAGCTTCCCTAGAGATGATGTAGCGCCAGATACGAGATCAGGGAGCCTTCATGGTGGAGATGAGGAGAGATATGGAGAGGCTGAGGACAACGCGAGAGCAGCCTAGAGCCATGGGAGAGAGAGATCCAGATCAGCCAGAGGAGCCAGTTCAGCCGGTGGAGCAGCCGAGACCGATGTGGGAGTTGCACAACCCTGGATCGACACTTACACACCGGTGGGTGGTTCTTCCGATGATCATGGGGGACTTCAAGTTCCCCCCACAGACACTTCAGATTCTCCCCTACTTCCACGGGCTCGCCACTGAGGAGCCCCATCTACATCTCCAGGAGTTCAAGATGATCCGCAACACTGTCCACGATCGGCAGGTGGACGAGGACACTATCCGGATGACCGCCTTCCCCTTCTCCCTTGCTGACAGAGCAGCCAACTGACTGAAGCATTTGGGGAGATTTGTGTACACCTGGGAGCAGCTCCGCACTGAGTACTTGAATAAGTACTATCCACTCGGGTGGACCAATGCAATGAGGGCCTTGATCAGTAACTTCTCCATGCTCCCCAACGAGCAGTTCCACGAGGCATGAGAGAGGTTCAAAGAGCTTACCGACAGATGCCCGCACCATGACATCACGAAGCCGAACCTAGTTCAGAGCTTCTTTTGCAGACTGACACCAGAGCTGCAGGGCCTGGTGAATGCTTCTTGTGGCAGTTCCTACTTCGCCAAGGATGAGGATCAGGTCTGGTCCATCTATGAGGAGATGGCCGAGAACTATACAATGATGTCCCAGACCTACCTCTACATCCAGGGACGCCCCCAGCCACATACCGTGCAGTACCAAAGGATAGCACGGGTCGATGCTGATCCTTCTACTTTGTCCGCGGCAGCCGCACAGGCCGAGTCTACAGCCGCAGACATGGGCATCATCAGCGAGAAGTTGGACTGCATCGAGTTGATCTTGAAGAAGCCGTGCCAGGGCATCACGTAGATGGATCAGATGGCACAAACGTTGAGTGACCTGAAGACACAACTCATGTGTCTCCAGGAGGCACAGATGGCTTCTCAGCCCTGTCTTTGGTCACGAGGAGATCCGAGCGCAGTGGTAGCTCGTCCCAACACTCCAGTCAGCCTAGACAGGTTCACCTTGTACAGGCGGAGTCGTACCAGCAACCATCGCAGTTTTACCAGCCACCACCATCCCAAGACACTCAGATGGTGGTGTATCAGCCGGATAATCCCCTGGCAGTACTCCCTCCACCCACCTATGAGCCGGAGCCGTTGATGGATGTCAACGGGATTTGGTACGACCGACCCCAGCTTGGTATCTGACGAGACCATCCCGGATTCCACTGGTCGGCCGGAGGCACCAGCTCCCAACAGCAGCCTCCAATTCAGGGTGGCCAGTACGGCCAGTAGCGTGAGCAGCACCAGCAGCCCCATCCCCCAGTACACCAGCAACAACCATCCCAGAGAGAGCAGTATGGTCCTTTTCCCTATGAGCAGGGACAACCTTGGAGGCGAGAGCAGCCTCAGCAGCAGCAGTATCATCAGCAATACCCTTCTCACCCGCACCACCAGCAGAAGCCTCACTACCAGCGAGGCCACCCGTCAGGTGCTCATGGGCCGACCTATGAGAACCCCGCCTTGGATGATCTAGCCCGCCTCATGACCGAGCAGCAGGCTACTTTCCGCCAGGAGATGCGGAAGATTGTGAGAGGGAAGGCTGCCATCCCATCCCAGATCGAGCCGAACCCGAACAACCTCAAGAGGAAATCTGAGCAGGTAGAGTTCACTGAGATTACCACTCCTAGTGTTTCACTTGGTGATATATCTGCATACATGTTTGATGTTGATTTTGTTACACTTAGGAGCGGTAGGATGCCAGCAGGCGGCCTCGTCTGAGCGACGATCCCACACCACTTCATGAGCGCCAGGCGAGGAGGAGCGCGACACTGATGCCGCGAGAGATGATGACGGTGGTGCTGACGCCACCATGGATGTTGATCCCACCGACAGTACTGAGGTCGTCGCTTCACCAGTTGGAGGAGGTGGTACTGATGCCACCATTACAGTTGCTGAGCCAGAGCGCGGTACTGGTGCCGCGAGTCCATATGCCGAGGGAGTTACTGAGGCCACCATTTCCAGTTCTGCTAGTCCTGTTGTTTTTCCTTCCGTACATATATCACAGGACATTTCTGCAAATAAAGGAAAGGATTTATTATTTTCGGATCCACATGTGTTGATTGATGATGTCTGTGTGGATTCTATTGTTCATGAGCATGCCAGACCCTCTCCTAGTCCTTCATCTGAGAAGGATCACGTAGTCCCCTTTCCTAGAGCGCTCCATTTGGGTAAGGGGAAGTAAAAAGAAAACCTAAAAAAGAACCATCAGATAGAATTCAGCCAGCAGATGATAGATAGATTTCACATACATCTGACTCTACAGGAGGCCTTGGAGCACATACCTCTACTCCAGAGATCACTTAGAGACAAGACCATAGTTAGGAGGAAGAAGCGGAACCATCAGTCAGAGATCCATGTGCTTACTCGTGCCACTTGTTTCGCGATTCAGAACCGTCTGCCAGCCAAGAGGCCAGATACAGGAGCCTCGTATGTAAGATGCCACATCCATGAGCAGAGGTTCGACCACACTCTATTAGACAATGGTTCTTCGATCAACCTACTTCCGGCAGCCCTTCTCGACCGCTTCGAGTTGGGCCCTCTCCGACAGAACAGGACGGTCCTTCAGTTTGCTGATCGATCTGTCAAGAGGCCGAAGGGGTTGTTGAAGGAAGTTGTCGTCACGATTCAGGGCCTGAAATTCACCGTTGACTTCGTTGTGTTGGACATGGAGATCCCTGAGTCCGTGACCGATACCTCGATCATTCTAGGACGCCCGTTCTTGGCCACAGCCAAGGCAGTGTCCGACCATGATAGTGGGAAGGTATACTTTCGCGTCGAGGGTGAGAGTATTCAAATAGAGACGGTCGAGGAGACTAGAGCTAGAGATTCAGCTTGCTTAGAGCCGACTTCAGATTCAGAGCAGATGACTGAGGCACGACGAGACATCCACCAAGACTGCGATTTCGTGAACATAGATGATGAGGCAGTTTGGGCAGATCCAGTCGCACAGGCCATCCTCTCACCTTCAGAGTTCACTGACACAGAGATCCTAGTAGAGGAGAGATTGGAGAGCGCATTCCTAGTCTAGGATACCTCTCAGGCAGCAGAGCCGGTTCCCGACCACGAGACAAATTTTTGTGAGTCTGATACAGATCCCTCAGAGTCAGATATTGATTGGGCAGAGTTTGATGATTTGATACCGTGTCTGACTTCTACTGAGACTACAACTAGGGAGGAGGCTGATTCCATACAGAGTAGAGACAGTCCAGCAGAGCAGCCTTCGCCAGATTCAGATTGTGAGCAAGAGTTCTCATTCTCCTATGCAGATTTAGTAGCATTCACTTAGACTTTTCAGATGCCAGATCCGCCAGCACCTACTTGTCCAGAGCTGAAGCCACTACCGTCGTCGCTGAAGTATAGGTTCCTTGTGGGTGAGCATGAGATGTACCCAATCATTATCTTGTTTGATTTGACTGGAGAGAAGGAATCCCGTCTGATAGGGGTTCTTGAAAAGAACCGCAAGGCGATAGGATGGAGTGTAGCCGATCTTTAGGGGATAAGTTCGGCCATGTGCTCCCACCATATCTTTCTCGAGGAGGAGGCAAAGCTGTCGCGTGAGTTCCAGCGGCGGCTGAACCCGAATCTTCGAGATGTTGTCATGAAGGAGATCTCGAAATGGTGGAGCATCGATTTTATCTACCCCATCTCCGACTCCAAGTGAGTCAGTCCATTGCATGTGGTGCCCAAGAAGACGGGCATCACCACATTTGTTAGTGAGTCTGGAGAGGAGATCGCTACCCAGGTACCCACTTCTTGGCTGGTCTGTGTGGACTACAGATGATTGAACCAGGCCACCAAGAAGGATCGTTTCCCCCTGCCCTTTATTGACCAGATTATTGAGAGGCTGGCAGGGAAGAGCCATTATTGTTTCTTGGATGGGTACTCCGGCTATAATCAGGTGGCCATCGCGCCCGAGGACCAGGACAAGACTACCTTCACCTGTCCCTTCGGGACATATGCTTTCAGACGCATGCCATTTGGATTGTGCAATGCTTCAGCGACATTCCATAGATGCATGTTGTCCATCTTTTCGGACATGGTGGGGGAGTGCTTGGAGGTCTTCATGGATGATTTCTTGGTCTACGGCGACGGATTCAATTCTTGTCTTGACTGCCTAGACCGAGTCCTTCAGCGATGCATTGAGGTTCACCTTGTGTTGTCTTGGGAGAAGAGTCACTTCATGGTGACTCAAGGGACGGTGCTTGACCATATCATCTCCAACAGGGGCTTGGAGGTTGATCCGGCGAAGGTGGATGTCATTAAAAAACTCAATCCACCGTCCAACTTACGGCAGTTACGGTCTTTTCTGGGGCACATCGGTTTCTACAGACGTTTCATTCATGATTTCAGTAGGATTGCCTGATCGTTGACTGATCTGCTGATGAAAGACATCGAGTTCCTTGTTGATGATAAGTGTCTAACATCGTTTGAGACTCTCAAGAGTCATGTTGTAGAGGCTCCTATTCTACAACCGCCTGATTGGTCTCTCCCATTCGAGATCATGACGGATGCCTCCGATTTTGCCGTGGGGGCCGTGCTGGGACAGAGAAGGGATGGAGTCCCCTTTGCTATTCACTACGCTAGCCGTACATTGGATGCCGCCCAACGGAACTATACAGTCACTTAGAAGGAGATGCTAGCCGTAGTTTTCGCCCAAGATAAGTTCAGATCTTACATCATTGGATCTAGAGTGACCATCTATACTGATCATACCGCCATCAGGTACCTCATGGCAAATAAGGATGCCAAAACCAGATTGACCATATGGATCCTTCTACTCCATGAGTTTGATATAGAGATTAAGGATAAGCTTGGAGTTAAGAATGTGGTGGCGGATCATCTCTCTCGATTGGAGTATCTTGAGGATTCTTAGCAGACTGAGCCTATATGTGAGACCTTCCCAGATGGGACGATCCTTGCTATCGCCTCTCTCCCATGGTATGTCGATATTGTGAACTATCTTGCCGCCAAGAAAGTTCCACAAGATTGACCCAGGCAGAAACTTGAGACCTTCCTTACGAAGGCCAAGTTTTACCATTGGGAGGATCCCATCCTTTATCATGAAGGAGGGGATAGTATCTGGCATTAGTGCATTCCTCAGGAGGAGCACCACAAAGTCCTTACTTACTGCCATAAGCTTGAGGCAGGAGGACATCACTCTGGGAGGAGAACGACATAGAAAGTGCTCCAATCCGGCCTATGGTGGCCTACTCTCTTCAAGGACTCTGATGAGTTCGTGAAGAGGTGTACTGACTGTCAGAGGATGGGCACTTGTGGACAGGGTGATATGATGCTGATGCAGCCCATACACTTCCGTGAGGTTTTTGACGCATGGGGCATCGATTTCATGGGTCCATTCCCTAGGAGTCAGGGATTTGAGTACATTATGTTGGCCATGGATTATGTGAGTCGTTGGGTTGAGGCCATCCCCGCCCGAACCGCAGATGCTAAGACTGTTTGCAGATTTTTGAGGAAGAATATTATTTCACGGTTCGGGGTACCTCAAGTGTTGATATCTGACGGGGGGTCTCATTTCATCAACGACAAGGTAAAGGCCCTTTCTAGCGAATTCAGCATAGACCATCGAGTAGCCACTCCATACCACCCTCAGACGAATGGTCTTGCTGAAGTGTCAAACAGGGAGATCAAGACTATATTGCAGAAAGTCGTCCGCCCTGACCGAAAGGATCGGTCACCAACTCCCAAAAATATTTCTCCTCTTGTTTCACTTATTTTGCATTTTTGATCAATGTAAAACTTGTAGATCTCATCAAGATATTTAACTTTCATGTTTTGAGTTTTTCCTAGTTCATCCTTATTCTATTTATTTTTTTATTTTTACATTTGAATAATTCTCATTGGGCCTCGTGACTCCTTCTGGTTGAACCACACAACCCATCTCCCCTTGCGCCACCAGTCTCCCTTCTGCACCTTCCTCCCATCCGCTTCGCTTCTAGCCCGTCAATGCGACCTGATTGATTATATCAAGGCCGCTTCATCATGCCCTCATCCCAAACATTGGATGGCAAGATTCAACGGTCAAGCCGCTATCTCCTACCTCCAGTCGCCCCCTCTCTCCCACATTCTCCACTTCGAACCACTTGCCTCCTTCCAATTTTCTCCACCTTCTCGATATCTCTCGCGCCCCTCTAACCATGCCAAGTCCAAGCCCTCCCCTCCATCATCCTTGCGGGTTGCGTGGCTTTACACATGCCCCTCTCTCGCTCCATATCTCAATCGCCAATCTCGACTTCCACCACCTGCACCACTACCCATCCTCCTTCAAATACGCATTCTCTACCATCATTACCCTCCGTCCACCTTTACGTGGGTCGAGGCCCAACACCTCTCCTCCCCTTTGTGATAGAAAGTGGATCAAACGAGGACACGATGATGACCGTTGGCCCCAGTGATGACCCTTGTCCGTTGTAGGCCATGATGTGGCCCTAAACACGCCGGTGAGCTGCTCTGAATCTGCCTTGTTCTCCCTTGATCTCTAGGTAAGTCTCCTCTATTTTCCTCCTTGTTCTACGATTTAATTAGGTGCACGCTCTCACTTTCACCTTTAATTCACCACCGCTCAAGCTTCGCCACTCCTCGCTCATCCTCACGCTACCCCCAACTCACCTCCTCCTCTTCTCCATCACCTGACCATATTCGCATCACCTCCTCTCTAGCTCGCCGAAGACAGAGCTTCAGTCCCCCATAGCTTCACTATCACGGGACCCCGGTTCATTCACCTTACACGCATGCCTCGAGTAGGATTAACATTACAAGCATACTACTTCAATGATCGGAGCCTTCCCCGAAGATGATTTCAAAGGTCTCGTATCTGGTGGGCTCACGCTGCCACGATGATTCTGACCGCCCAGGTTGTTCTCTTAAATCGGAGCTTCAACGCCAACACCTATCCATCCTTCTCCGAGCTCCAAACGACTAACAACAGCTGGGCGAAGCTTTGAGCCCATCAATGGAGAACAACCAAGTCCGCTGCAGGAGGCGATGGAGCCACAGAATACAGTGTACAGATGTCGTCCGATTCTCATGATCGGACGGTCCACAAAAAGCCACGTGTCCTCCCCGAGACTCCACATATAACCTCCAGGCTCGGGGTGTCCGAGCCAAGCCAGAGCACCAGGTGAAGACACATGGCCCGAGCCTCCAGCAAGCGACATCGAGCCTAGCACTGAGCTTGAACCTCCATCCGAGCCTAGCCCTCACGTGCTCGGGTCATGTGAGGGCTAGGTAATTTGTAACGGTGCCCCGCCCTCTTATCCAAATTGCATTCAGGTTCCTCCAGGGACGTGGAAACCATGCACGCCTAGGGTTATTTCTAACCCCTTCGGGTTTTAATTATTGCAATGTATCCCCTGTGCGCATGGAAAATTTACAAGGAAGGCCTCGTAAGTTTTCTTAATTACATTTCTTCCCTTTTGGGGACCTGTCTATAATGATTTTCTTTTTATTTTGAAATTTTCTTTACGTTTATAACCTTGGACTATTTGATGAATATCTTGAGCATATGATCTCTATTTAAGTTGATTTCAGTTTCATTTCGAAACTTTTTTCATTATATACCCATTGGCATGACTTGTTCCATGATTTGATGCTTAAGATTCGGATGATAGATTCTAGTGATGTAATGTCATCAATTTAATTATTATTAATGTCATTTGTTAGTTTATCAATTAAACTTCCTTCATGAATTGATCCTGAAATTGATTACACTTTATGGCTCAAGGATTCTATCTATGTAGGGCATATTTTCATAATTTTACATTTGCATCAAGATGTTTCATAAAAACCAAATAAAAAGGGTCTTCTGTGCATGCATCATATGTCTTCATTCCCTACATCATGTTTCCTTGTGTAATGACATAATTAGTTATTCATTAATCACTTGATCCGAGCAATAAGAGTCTGAAAAATCACTTAAAAGGCACGTGTCCCTAAGTTCAACCTTGGGCTTGCCCAAGTTAAAAAAATTATAACCGCTCGCTTTAAACGATTAATTCATTAGTTAAGCAGTTTTTAATCAATCCAAAATTACCTACCAGCAACGAAACTCGAGCATTAATTCGATATAATTAAGAGGGTGATTTCTGGGTTCATCAAATGGTGTTGTTGTCGGGGACATGACTAATCTTTTGTATTTTTTAGATTTTTACTTTTTGATTAAGTGATGATTTGTAACCTTTAGGTCAAGTCGTTAATTTCACTTGCATTGGTTTGATAATTCTCTGGCATCCATCTAACGCTTGCTTGTTGTGGTAGGGACCTTGGCTAACAAGGACACTTGATAGACACGGAGGCAGGGAGAAAGAGCTCCCGTTGTGAGGAGCCGCAGAAGCACCATTGGAGAAATTAACGAGAATTAATGTCTCTCGTATTTTTCATGCATTCATGTAATAATCGTCTTTATAGCGGTCTTCAATTGAAGACCCGCGATTGTAAATGAACGAAGAGACATTGTGGTTGTCTGGGATCTGCCCCACTTGAATGTCGACTTAGGATCAGGCACGCAACTCTCTAAGCTATCTTTATTTCATATCATATATGTTTGATCGTAGGTAGGACACACTAAATTGAGACGCACATAGACATCGCTTCACTTAGCCAAAAACAAATCTATTCTTTCCCCGCTAATAGAAGCATGCTAGGTATGTTTTTCATCGACTTTGCATACATTTAGTATTTAGTTTTGATTCAATCTTGTTTTTCAAAAAGAAAGCTAAAGGCATTGCGAGTTTTTCTTTAGCATAAATCATGGTTTTATCGTATGCATTGACATTTTCTTGACTTCTTTCTATGATTGATCACCTAGGATTTAATGGAAGTTGGGAATGGTTGTTAGACGATGTTTGCTTGATTTGTGCTCACATTAAAATCAGTGATAATCTTGAAGCTAAAATTGAGATTGTTAATGCAAGTCGACCAAATAAAATGGAGTAAAATCATTTTAAGAGAGCAACACCTTCTTTGCATAGGATATTCTGATTTAAAGTATTATTAAGCCGTGCGTAAATGAGAATGCATTTGTATTAATCACCAATAAAAATGAAAAGATAAATGACCAATAGTTGTTGGTTCCATGTGTGAGTTGGTGAATCAATGGTGTTGCTTGGTTGATTGAGTCTTGTTTGTGGATTTTTCAAACCCTCTCATAGATACTCCATTCATCTCCAAAGATTCATCCGTTCACATGCAAATCCATCCTAACTTCTCTGTTCTCCTCAGTTCACTCCAACTACACTTATCCATCTCTTTACTTAGGCTATTCTCAACCTAAGTATACGGGGGTCGGAGTCCCGGTGAATTCCATACTCATTTCCTTCTCTCTCACACTTAGGTTATTTCAACCTATAAGTGTAGGGGGTGTCCTCCTCGGTTCCAATATATCTTTCTGTATATTAACTTGAGCTATGCCTTTGTATAACTTAGTGTTGTGAGGACATATCATAAGTTAAGTATAGTGGGGTATACCGTATATACTATATATACATATATATACTTAAGTCATAGCTCTTATTTTGAAAATTTTTAAAAATCTAAAACTTTTTTGGGCTAGAGTATACATTTTCTTGAACTAAGTTGGATGAAATATTTTCAAAGTTTGAACATTTTTCTCTACTATGTCACATTATTTTGAAGAAAATATTTTGAAAATGATTTGAAAAATGGGTTTTACTTGTTTTGAAAAATCATTTGAAAATGTTTGAAAAATCTATATATATATATGTGATACAATTTGGAAAATCATTTGAAAAATATATTAAAAAAGGAGGGTATAATTAAGACTAACTTGTGTTTGTAAATATTACATGTCTTTCAAAAAATGAATGAAGGAGTTGGTTTAATACCTAACACTTCCACATTCACACAAGATTAGTGAAGTTCAAGAACATTTAATTTATGAGGTCTTGAGATTTTGAGTTAATCATCCTTAGTCATTAGGATCTCTGACTTAACTATTCACATTTCCCTAGTCTAAAATATTTGTGTGCTATATATTGCATGCTTACTCTCTACCTTAGGAATATGATCAACACCTCACTTACACGACTACGATGAGTTGAAATTTCACTTGAGGAACTGAGATGGGGGATTTGAGTTTGGACCGGATTTAATGATGCCCACGGATGGGCTAAAATCAATGAAGGCTTCATGAAACCTGAGTATCAGCATGTTTAGCCAGTATGAGAACATGGTTCTTGTACTATCTCTTGAGATTCACCTATGTGCCAAGGTGTGATGAAATCTAAAAATTTATTGATCAGCGTGGGCCAACTCTTGGTAAAAGCAGTGGAGCTAGTCAAAGGTAATGAAAAGAAATAAAGAAATGTTGAAAGAAAAGCTCTCACCATACAAATTAAAAAATTAAAGAGCTTCAATGAAAGGCGAGTTCTCCCAAACATTTTAAAATGTCCACTTGGACCACCGCTATTAGGACCAGGAGTCAGACTTTTGTCTCATAGTAGCCTGCTCCAGTCCAGCACCAAAAAAGGGATATGCATCGTAAATGCTACAAGTCTAGGTGTAGAAGGTATATTAGATACTAAAAAAAGCATACCCCGGTGTACTCCCAGGAAAACAAGTGCAGATGACTCCAACTTCTTTTGACAGACACACTGATCAGCAACCAAAAAAATGCATGTGTGGAGTTAATAAGGCACTTGAGAGGATCCTTTTTCCAAGGAGAGGGAGAGAAGAAATGACACAATCCAATGCCCTCCAACAACTGGCCTTCCATATACATTTCTAAGTCTAACAACGAAAGAGACGGTAGATTGGATGCGATAAATGGTTTATTCCCTAGTGTCGAGGATTGGGTTCTTAGGAGAGTCTCTTGGAATGGAACCTTGGGTGACACTGCGAATCTAATCTTGTGACTGTAGTCAACACTTAATATCGTATCTTTATTATATATGTATATAGAGAGAGTATGATGATTGAAGAAATTGGATACCTCTTGATTAGAGCTTGGTTCGGCTTTGAAATTTTGGATCTCTAAAACCAGGAGTACTTGAACAGACCAGGTTTTGTATTCATATGCACAATCAGTGGTTAGTCCAACTTATTCATGCTTGAGATGCTTAAGGACGGGCATAGTTTAAGTATAGGGGGATGATAAACCTCAGTTTCATCATGCTAAATTCCATTTATTAAATCTCCTAGCTTAAAATTAATAAATAAAAACCATATTAAATAAGGAATATATCTTAGTATTTAAAATAAATAAAAAATACAAAACAAAAAATGCAGTGTTTTTATGCCTTTAAAATGCTCCCAAAAATATTTCTCCTCTTGTTTCACTTATTTTGCGTTTTTGGTCAGCATGAAACTTATAGATCTCATCAAAATCTACAAGTTTCATGTTTTGAGTTTTTCCTAATTCGTCTTTCTTCTATTTCTTTTTTATTTTTCGTTTATTTTTACATTTGAATAATTCTCATTAGGCCATGCGACTCCTTCTGGTTGAGCCATGCATCCCTTCTCTCCTAGTGCCACCCGCCTCCCTTCTGCACAGTTTGATCTTCCTAGGTGCCTTCATCTCTACCGCCAGCTCCTTCTTCATCCTCCGCCCTTCAATCGTGCCTCCAGATCTCATCTGGAGTGCCCGTTCTTGCTTACTCCTCGACTGTTGGATTACTAGATCCAACGACCCATCAGATTCGCTTATATCCCATTGATGCGACCTGATCGATTAGATCAAGGCCGCTCCATCGCGTCCTCATCCCAATCGTTGGATAGTAAGATCCAACGATCAAGCCATTGTCTCCTACCTCCAGTCGCCCCCTCTCTCCCACATTCTCCACTTCGAACCACTCGCCACCTTCCCATCTTCTCCACCTTCTCGATACCTCCCTCGCCCCTCTAACCATCCAAGTCCAAGCCCACACCATCGTCACCCTTGCGGGTTGCGTGGCTCTACACATTCCCCTTTCTCTCGCTCCATATCTCAATCACCAACCACGAATTCCACCACCTGCACCACTACCCGTCCTCCATCAAATATGTCTTCTCTACTGTCATTACCCTAGGCCCATTGCCTCTCCTCCACTTTGTGACAGAAAGAGGATCTATCAAGGATGTGATGATGACTGCTGACCCCAGTGATGACCCTTGGCCATTGTAGGTGAGCAACTCTGAATGGTCACCAATGTCCTGCGAAGACCAGAGCTCCCCTGGAGCTTAGCCCCGACCACCTCGTTCACCCTTGATCTCCAGGTAAGTCTCCTCTGCTTTTCCTCCTTGTTGTCCTATTTTATTAGGTGCACGCTCTCTCTTTCACCTTCAATTCACCACTGCACAAGCTTCGCCTCACCTCGCTTATCCTCGTGCTACCCACAACTCACCTCCTCCTCTTCTTCATCACCTGACCCCATTCCCACCACCTCCTCTTCATCTTGTCGGAGATGGAGCTTCGGTCCCAAATACCTTCACTCGCACGAGACCCCATTTCATTCACCTCGCAAGCATGCTTCGGCTAGGATTAAAACTGCAGGTACATTACTTCAATGACCAGAGCCTTCACCGGAGCTGATTTCAGAGGCTTCATCTCTGATGGGCTCATGCTGCCACGATGATCATGACTGCCCTGGCTATTCACCTACGTCAGAGATTCAATGTCAACACCTCTAGATCCTTCTCCGAGCTCCTTACGTCTAACAACGATCGGGCATAGATTTTAGCCCATCACTGGAGAACAACCAAGTCCATCGTAGGAGGCGTCGAAGCCAAGATCGGGGTGTTCGAGCCAAGCCAGAGCACCAGGTGAAGACACATGGCCCGAGTCTCCAACCAACGGCATCGATCCAAGCACTGAGCTTGAACCTCCATCCGAGCCTAGCCCTCACGTGCTCGGGTCACATGAAGGTTGGGTAATTTGCAGCAACGCCTTGCCCTCTTCTCTAAATTGCATTCAGATCCCTCAAGGCACGTGCAAAGCATGCACGCTTAGGGATATTTGCATTCTAACCTCTCTGGGTTTTAATAATTGCAATATAGCCCCGTACGCATGGAAAATTTAGAAGAAAGGCCTCACAGTTTTTCTTAATTACATTTATGCCCTACCAAGGACCCGTTTGTAATGATTTTCTATTTATTTTGAAGTTTTCTTTACATTTATGCCCCTGAAGTATTTGGTGAATATCTTAAGCATGTGACCTCCGTTTAAGTTGATTTTAGTTTCATTTTGAAGCTTATTTCATTATCTATCCATTTGCATGATTTGTCCCCTGATTTGACACTTAAAAATTGTCGATAGATTCTAGTGATGTAGTGTCATCAATTTAATGATTTTTAATGCTATTTGTTAGTTTATCAATTAAACTTGCTTCGTGAATTGATAATGAAATTGATTGCATATTTATGGCTTAAGGATTTTATCTATGTAGGGCATATTTGCATATTTTAACACTTGCACAAAGTTTTATTATTTCCATTCTAATTACGGTTCCTATTTTTTAGCGATTGAGAGATTCAAATCCTACGGTTGAATTTAGAGACTCAACAAAACTCAAACGGGCTTAGAGCTTATTGGATAAATTCCCTATATATATATATATAGAGAGAGAGAGAGAGAGGAAAAGGAGCCTACTTTGTGAATAGGTAACCTTACATACTTCACATCTATTTTTAGCATTTTTTTATTTTTTTGAAAAATACCACCGTGGATTTTCATAACTATATCTCTCTAATATGTCATTCAAATTTCATCAGAAACATAGACTCCTACGGACTCCATCCAGACGGTCATTTTTTAACGGTCAAAGATTTGCTGTATTTTACATGTTTGGAGGGCATAGGAGTCTCTGTTTCTGACGAAATTTGAATGACATATTAGAGGGATATAGTCATCAAAATCCACGGTAGTAATTTAAAAAAAACGCTAAAAATGGATGTGAAGTAGGTAAGGTTACCTACTTCACAAAGTAAGCTCCCTTTCCTCGTGTGTGTGTGTGTATATATATATATATACACACACACACACACACATACACACCGGAGGGAGGGCATATGAGTCTCTATTTCTGATGAAATTTGAATGACATATTAGAGGGATATAGTTATGAAAATCTATGAAAGAATTTTTCAAAAAAAACATAAAAAAAGTGAGAAAAAAGAAATGGAGTATGAAAGGGATCCTACTCCATTTCTTTTTTCTCATTTTTTTATGTTTTTTTGAAAAATTCTTTCATAGATTTTCATAACTATTATCCCTCTAATATGTCATTCAAATTTCATCAGAAATAGAGACTCCTATGCCCTCCATCCGGAACAGGTAATTTTAGCGGTCTCAGATTTGTTGTAATTTACCTGTTCTGGATGGAGGGCATGTGTCTCTATTTCTGATGAAATTTGAATGACATATCAGAGAGATATAGTTATGAAAATCAATGGAAGAATTTTTCAAAAAAATGTAAAAAAGGAAATTTAATAGTTAAGCTACCTACTCCATGGAGTAGGATCCCTTTCCTCTCTCTCTCTCTCTCGATCTCGATATATATATACATACATATATATATATATATATGTATATATATATAGGATAAACTTCAAATGAGACGGGGTCTCACCATATATATGGTGAGCCAACCTCAATTTACGCATCTTTCTCATATATTTTACAATTTTTTATTTCATACATATAACAATAAATATTAACACAACATGTATAGTGAAATAAAATTATGAAAATATTATTATATTGTATGAAAATATCAATTTAAAATTGGATGCTATATTTTACGAAATTCATTTTTTTACAATGTGCAGTTTATACTTTTACAAAACTGCTACAGAGTTTTTACTAAATCCACAGTGGCCTTTACAATTCCAGAAAAGCCCCTACCTCATTTGAAAGGTCCCATATAGATACATATATATAGGGTAAAATGGGGCTGCCCCTTGAGGGGGAGCTAACTTGGCTCCCCCCCATTTTCTCCATTTTTTTTATTTTTTTTTGAAAATTTCTTCTGTGAATATTCATCATTATATCTCTATATTATGCGATTCAAATTTCATGTGAAAGATAGACTCCTAAGGCCTCCATCCAGATAGGGTCATTTTTAGCAATTCTGTTACCGTTAAAAAATGTCTGTCTGGATGGAGGCACGTAGGAGTCTCTGTTTCACACGAAATTGGAATTGCATAATATAGGGATATAGTGATGAATATCCACGAAAGGAATTTTTTAAAAAATAAAGAAATGGGGAAAATGGGGGTGGGGGGCCAAGTTAGCTCCCCTTAGGGGCAGCCACATTAATCCCATATATATATTGTCATTAAAAATTCAACTTAATTAGAGAATTCTATCCCCTCCATCAAGACTGTCAAATTTTAACAGTTTCAGAATTGCTGAAATTGACCCCTTTTAGATCGCGGACATAGGAGTCTCTGTTTCTAACGAAATTTGAATGACATGTTATGGGAATATAGTGATGAATATACACATTTTTATTTTTCAAAAAAATAAAAAATTGGGGAAAATGTGGGTGGGAGTAGCCAATTGGCTATGCCCAGGGTGTAGCTTCATTTAACCCTATATATATGGGAAAAAGGAGCCTACCTCAACGGGTATAGGTAACTTCCTACACCCAGCCTAATTTTTCATTATTTTTTGATTTTTTGAAATGAAACCTTGGGGGATTTAGATCACTATGTATCACCATGTTGTCATTCCAAAATCAACTTAATTCGAGACTTCTATCATCTTCATCAAGACTACCAAATTTTAACGGTCTCAGAATTGCTGAAATCGACCATGTCTAGATGAACATGTTAGGAATGTTTGTTTTGAATGAAACTTGAAACATTCCCCTTAACATATTAAGTTAATCCCTCCAATTTTTAATCCAAAAAAATAAAAAAATAATCGAAAATTGGGGGTGGGTGCAGGGAGTTTCCTACACCCCAGGGTGCAGGCTCCCTGCCCCCTATATATATGATTGATCCTATGAGAATCAAAATCTGTGAGAGGAATGAATCTTTATTACTAAATTATGCTCTTTTATCTCCTCCTGCAATCAATGAGGAGAGAGATGACATGTTTAGTAGTATAGGTTTATTGCTCTCATGCTCTGATAGATTTTGGCTCTCATATTATCAACCATATATATCACCTTTAACTTTTTAAAAAAATAAAATATAACAACTTTGTAGGAATCAAGTCCATGACTACACAAACAACATTTACGTTCATCACAATAACATAGTAAAAATTTGTACCTAAAATCTCAGACCGTCATTTGTACTCCATGAACATACTACAAATATGCACCAAAACCGCCAAAGTTAAGTTTAAAATAAAGACGAAAATGGAGACAGGAAAATCTCCCTATCGAGATATCAACTGTGATATAGCCACGGACTATTATATATAGTAAGATGTTGATCTTTAAGTTTATATAGCAATATAATCTGAACTAGTTGTTGTTGTAAGTTGCAGCGAGTTTATTTCAAACGTATACTTCCAACTTGTTTGCATGGAACTATGACAAAGAGATAAATAGAGTAAATTAAATACGAGTATCGGTTTAGCATGTGAACAAATTGCCCTGTAGGGGCATATGGCAATGGACTAGTCCTTTTCCCATGAAAGCCCCATTAGGCATCATTTTCTTACTTTGTCTTTCTTAATACTTTGGTGTTGTATCCAATTGTCTTTTCCGAAGAATGTTAGAAAATATCGGTTTTTGTGTAGAGAGAAGGATCGTCCGTTGTAGCAAGGGTTGCAACAGACTCTGCTGCAAGGTCGAGAGTTGTTCGATCTTGATCGAGCGATTTCCACGAATGTTCGATCTTGATCGAGCGGCTCTGTTCAGTCGTTGCTAATGTCAGTTGTGTTATATTAGATACGAATCTTTGATTATTTAGTATGAATTCGAGGGTTTTAGCACTCTCAAAAACATTCAAGCCGATTTGATGTTTAAGTATATTTGTTTATGTGATAAGTAAGGAAGAATAGTTTGACATGACTGGGAATATGCCCGCTTATTTTTTTTCAGTAGAATAAATTTTTTTTAAATAATGTTCAACCATCAAATCATTCAAGTGGTTTGGGAATGAGTTTTCATTTTTTATTCAATTTGTTTGATTTATTTACTTAAAAATATACGTGAGATAAAGTGAATTATTATTATTTTTTATTATTTCTTGAAATTTGAGATAATTGATAGTTGTTGCGAGATAATAATGTATGTAAGAAATGATCCCAGCATGCCAAACCTTAAGGGCCTATTTGGTTGAGTTGAGGTACATCAGTGTATCCCTCCTTCCAACCCTCCCAGTCCTCCTCACAGATTACTGTTCACAGGGGTAACTCAACCCAACCCAATCCAACCCAACAACCAAACATGCGATTTACGTGGAAGAATTCCATCATTACAGTGGGGAAGGAAACCGTCAGCAAAGGGAGCTTTCACTACTCTTTATCGGATCCTTAAAATTTGTACAGATGGAGATCCATTTACATTATGTATTCGGATCATAAATAGGTTGAGTCTTGAAGGCACATCCATTGTTTCAGATTTCGCGAAATTTCGGTTTCGACAGGAGACCGAAATCTCGAGCGAAATGGTGATATAAGGGCAATTTTCGGTCATTTCTTCACAATGTGGTCGATCTGGGTGAAATGTCGTCGAAATTTTGATGAAATATCGTATCGACAGGGTGTCGATACGATATCCGAAATCGATATTTAAACCCTTGCGTACATCTCTCATGTGTGAGTAAATGGTATAAGATAATTAATCATTGTCTGCATGGACAAGAACAATAAGAAAGAGAACAGATCCACCTTTCAGAAAGATGATTAACTAGACACATACATACATAATATCGGGATAATTAGGGTTGCCTGGAGATAAGCCCTTAGACATGCATGTGGCTAGAGGGGGATCTTTATACATCAACTTTGAAAGTTGCACGTACCTAATCGAACATATATATACATAAATATATAGCAACCAGCCCTTGTCTATATTCAACAACCAATAATAATGGAGAGGAGGAGCAATAGTAAGGAGATTCGGCATCCACGATGAGGTCGTAATAGAGGATGGAAAGGGACGCTGGTTGTAATATCCGATATAAAGTTGTAAACAGCAAAGCCGCTGCAGCATTCATCAAGTGATGGTGACAGACGACCCCCCCTTTCTCAGGATATTAATTAATTAATTAACTAATTAATTAATTGCGTAAACGAATCGATCTTGATTATGATATTTGATTGCTTCCTGAAGGGCCCTTGGTAATGGCTAGCTGTGATATTTTGGAACAGCTTTTGCAATTGGCTTATATACTTTAATCAAATATTATATATAGATAGATAGATGCCCTTCTAATCTATTTTCATTATGCATCTCATATATAGCACAGAAATTACGTAACATTCGTCATTTAACATCCCTCTCGTCCAAATATAATTACTGTTTGAAACTTGCAAACCTTGTTGAGAACCAAAAGACTATAAACATATTTATCACGTAACCATTAAAAATGGGTTATAAGGGATTAGAGTCTTTTTTTTTCCTCTACCTCTCTCTCTCGTGTTTTATTTATGGTCAACGTTGAACAAAGGAAGCTAGCGTAGAAACATACTTACAATTACAGAGACGGGGGGGGGCTCCCAAGTTTCCATCATTATCATATAATATGTATGCAATCTTTAATTACTATAAATGGATAAAATTTCACATAAATCTTAAATATTCTAGTGTTAAAATCAATTTAATGCTACTATATCTACATGTAAAAGATAAATATCCTACTTTTAAGGATGTAAATTGTTATATATGTAGAGAGAGGTTAATGGGGTTGTCCCCTTGGGGTAGTCAACATAGTTGCCCCTACGCCATTTACGGTGTTTTTTATTTTTTTTAAAAAAATATCGCCATGTATATTCATCCCTATATCCCTCCTATATGCCATTCGAATTTCGTCAGAAACAGAGACTCCTACGGCCTCCATCTAGACGGTCATTTTTTAACGGTAACAAGATTTTTTAAATCGACACCATCTCGATCGAGGCCATAGGAGTTTCTATTTCTGACGAAATTCGAATGGCATATAGGAGGGATATAGGGATGAATATACATGGTTTTATTTTTCAAAAAAAAACTAAAAAACGCGTCGAAATAGAGGGCAGGGCAGCCATGTTGGGGCAGCCCCATTAAATCCATATATATATATATATATATATATATATACTGCCATGTTATATATATATATATAACATGGCTGCCCCGCCTCGTATTTCGACGTTTTTTTATTTTTTTTGAAAAATATCACCATCTATATTCATCCACATATCTCTCATATATGCCATTCAAATTTCGTGAGAAACAGAGACTCCTACGGCCTTCATCGAGATAGTATCGATTTAAAAAATAGGGATGAATAAAAAATACGGAGAGATATAGGGATGAATATACATGGCGATATTTTTCAAAAAAAAATAAAAAATGTCGAAATAACACGGGGGCAGCCATGTTGGCTGCCTCAAGGGGGCAACCCCATTAATCTCTCTCTCTCTCTCTCTCTCTCTCTATATATATATATATATATATATATATATATATATATATATGGGATAAATGGGGCTGCCCCCTGGGGGGAGCTAACTTGGCTCCCCCCGCCCCATTTCGCCCGGTTTTTTTATTTTTTTTTGAAATTTTCTTCCGTGGAATTTCATCACTATATCCCTATATTATGTCATTAAAATTTCGTGCGAAACAGAGACTCCTACGGCCTCCATCCAGACAGTCATTTTTTAACGGTAACATGATTTTTTAAATCGACCCCGTTTGGATGGAGGTCGTAGGAGTATCTGTTTCTCACGAAATTTTAATAGTATAATATAGGGATTTAATAATGAATTTACACGGTTTTAGATTTCAAAAAAAATAAAAAAAATATGTCAAAAAGGGGCGGGGGGAGCTAAGTTAGCTCCCCCTAGGGGGCATACACATTTTTCCCTATATATATATATAGAAAATGAGGATGCCCCTACCCCATTTTTTCGCAAATTTTTTTATTTTTTTGGAAAAATTTTACCATGTATATTAATTCCTATATTCCTCCTATATGTCATTCGAATTCATAAGAAACAGAGACTCCAACTGCTTCCATCCAGACAGTCATTTTTTTAACGGTCGCAGAAACAAAGACTCATATACCCTCCATCTAGAACATGTAATTTCAACGGTCTAAACATTGTTTCAATCGACTTATTCTAGATGGATGGCATAAGAGTCCCCGTTTCTGACAAAATTTGAATGACGTATTGTAAGGATATATAGATGAATATACATTTATTCAAATATTTACGTAAAATCACACGTTTAGATGGTTGTTTTGTAAAAATATCTTATAAATATTAATATTGTAGTTATTTTTTTTCAAATTATGCTATCAATGAAAATCAAGAAATATTGATTACTAAAATAACAATTAATTGTAAATAAAATAAACAATAATACCTCGTTAGTTTATTCTCTAAGGGCTCGTTCGGTTCGAGAATAAGCATAAATAAGGATGGGGAATAAGGAGAATAATGGACTATTCTCTATTCGGTTGGAGGATAGGAATAAGGAGAATAAGGTGAAATAAATTAAGGTGAGATAAGATAAGAATAAGAGTGAAATAAGATGGAATAAAGGGAAATAGTCGTACCACTGGAAACCGTGTTGGGAGGAGAATTTGCTCCTTATTCCATAGTTTATTCTCCTACCAAACAGGGCCTAAGTGGAATTTTGTCTTAATAGTTGGCCCCCCAGGTACAAATTCCTGGCTTCGTCCCTGCTTACAAATAACCCTTCAATGAGAAAATGATAGTTGATCCCATAACTGTATGTATATAGCCCCATACGTCACAAGATAATGATAATTATAATGATCCAAACAAATTTTAAAACTGTATAAAGTAGGCATTTTTTAAACGTGTGGGAGAAAGTGAGGCAGGTATATTTTTGGACACAACCATTGTTAGGATTGGGATCCATCAGGATTGTTAATATTAAAGGGATAGAGCTCCTAATCTTAATAGCAATTGTAGCAATTGATTTCTATTCTATGTCAAGTCCTTGTGAGGACTGGATAATGGATCTGTACTCATGCAATATAGATGGGGTGGGGGCATTGCTCCAGAGCACAACAATGAGAGAAGACACACACCCACACAAACACACATATGCATGCACACACGCGCGCACACACACATGCGCACACACATGCGCACACACATGCACACAGAAAGGAGATTTGTTCTTTGGCAATTTATAGATGGAGTGCGTGATGAATAACCATTCATATATCTTTATATTTTATATATAAATCCCTATCAAAACACCTGTAAATAACAATAACATGCAGAAATTAACATTCTGTATTCATATATAATTAGTACACAATTGTAAGTATTTAAATCCAAAACAAAAGACTAAAGAAAAGAAAGGAAAAATAAATAAAGTATCAAAGATACTGAATAACCCTAAACCCTAAGACCAGGTCAATATTAACTTCATAGATAAGAAATAAAGTTGGGGGAGATAAGGGTCAAATAATATATATAGAAACCCTCATTCTCATTATTCAAAATACCCATTTTAACACAATTTTATTCTTTATTTTATACACCTCAAAATAATAATATGGTCAACATGAAACTTGTGCATATTAATGTATAGAAAATAATAAAAATGATATCACATAGAAATAATGTATAGTGCAATTGGAACACACAGATGAAAAATTCGTAAACCGATCTTCACAGATCAATATCTTCTCCATATGACCTTAAAATTCATCAAACTCACATTTTTTGTATTTAAATATAAGTTGCAATGAAGGTAGATTCATTAAAAATAGAAGTTAAGATACTAAAGTCAGTTTTCCAAGATCATATTGTACTATATACCTGTATATTTTATTCATATACTTTATTCTTCATTTTTACTCTTCTTCTTATATTTCTAAATAACTATTTATAAAATTTGAAATTTAAAATATAAATAAATTTTTTTTTATCAAAATTGATGTTTGGGGGGGGGGGGGGGGGCGCAAGTATATGATTAGTCAAGATTATTGGAACCCATGGATGATGCCTCAGATTAGTTATTTCTGCTGGCTTTTTTCTGAAAAAATTATTAACCCCGGAGGCTTTGATGACTAGAGGCACCAACCTTAACATCAATTTGTTACTTCTGCCACAATGGTGAAACTCGAGTAACCACTTTTTTCCTGAATGTACACACTTTCAAAACCTTAGGAATTGTGCATTGTGATGCATTGAAATGGATAAATTTTGTTCTCATTATCATCAAGGACTGTGCCAAGTTTTCAGATATTCATATCAGTAGATCGTCAGTTGTGGCCCTAGCTGTTCTCTAGCAATCATGGCTTATGAGATGTTGGGAAACTGGATCTCATAACACCGATGTTGTCTTCCAATTTTCTCTTGACTTTATGGTTGGTCAAAATTTTAATTGATGTGTTTACATGTTTATCTTCAATTATAAATATAAAATTTTCTAAGAAATATCATGTCGAATTTAGTCCGTAAAGTACATCAAGCTTCGTATAATCTCGGAATACTGTAGTTGTGCTACATGTACTCCACTTTTGTTCTTGCAGAGGGATTTAGATGAATCATAAGGAATGCACACAAATTTACAACTCTGATAGACAAAATTTTTATAAATTTCTCAGTATAATATGAATAAGACACAACTATCTCATTAGTAGATCTAATCAGTTTGAGCCTCAAATCACATTTGCAATTCCTAAGTTTTTCATCTCAAATTTACTACTCAAGAACCTCTTGGTTTCTTCCACTATCCTTATGTTTGATCCAAAATCAAAATATCATCAACATAAAGGCACAAGACAACAAGTATATCACCTTTGATCGTAGACTACACACATTTATCGGATTCATGAACAATAAAGCCATAAAACTAGATAGTCTTATCAAACTTTTCATGTCATTGTTTCGGAGCTTGTTTTAGTACATAAAGGGACTTTACAATCTTGCAAACTTTTCTTTCATTACCAGATGCTACAAATCCCTAAGGTTAATCCATAAAGATTTCCTATTCAAGACCATCATATAAAAAGGTGTTATTCGCATCCATTTGATGATTTGTGAGATCATGTATGGAGGCAAACACAATGAACATCTGAATTGCAGTCATCCTAGTAACAGGAGAATGTGTATGAAATAATTAATACCCCCTTATGCTTGAAACTTTTGGATACTAGTCTTGCCTTATATTTTTTCTATGGATCCGTCCAGTCTAAGTTTTCTTCTGAATACTCATTTGCTTCCTATGGTGGAACATCCATGAGGTAGATCGACCAGTTCCCACGTGCCATTTGAAATAATCGAATCCATTTCAGATTTAATGGCTGAAGGATATGGATAAATCCTCAAGCGCATCACGGAAGCGTGATCGTCGTATCGAATACGACGAAGAACGACTAGTTGTACTAGTTGTTCGGAGCAGCGGGATTTAAAAATTTTTAAACCGATGAAACCACATGATCCGAGAACCATTCTCAAATCGTTTCATCTATAACCACAGCAAGTATAATGCAATACCTCTTGAAGCGTGGTTGATCGAGTCTCTACGAAAAGAGACCTCCTATCTCAAGTCCGATCGTCGGAGTAACGGCTTGCGAGCGCGGAGATGAGTCGCGGTGTCCTCGCAATCCAAGATGATCCAAGCGCGGTTGCTCCTGATCTCGTCGCACGAGATCAAGCGTCTCCTTCGTGAGTGAAGCACTCCAAGAAGACAAAGAACCGCAGAGAGTCGAAGCGGCAGCACGATGGCGCGGGCGTCGACGTTTCTCTCCACCAAGGTGGACGGCCAGCAAGAAGAGAGGGAGAGAGAGGGCTGTCGTGTATATGAGAAAGAGAGAGAGAGTTTGTCCTACAATAGCATGTGTAAAGAGAGAGCCAAGTATGCCTCTCTATTTATAGGGTTTTGGGATCCATGGATCTCAATCCATGGGACACATAAAATCAATGGATGAGATTGATTTATGTTCATCCAATGGCTGAGATTGTTGTTGTCAAAAGCAACAAATTTAGGTTAAAATATATTTGACAAAATCAAATATAATTTACTCCTAAATTATCCCAACAAATAAGGAGAGAAGACACATGGAGATTTCATCTCCATGTGCCTTCCAATTGGGCGCACACCCACTCCAATTAGGAGTGGTGTGCCGTCCATGAGATGCATGGAGATTGCAATCTCATGGAAATCCATGAGATTGCATATCTCCATGAAATCTCTCTTATTTATTTGCACCAAATTTATTTGGGTTTTATTCTTCAAAAATAATTCACAATTATCTTTGAGAATATTGCAATCTTGCCATGGAAAAATTGTGAATCATATTCACAACCCAAAACAACATGTAATTCATATTGTTAATTAATTACACAATGTGTATCCAATACACATCATAATTAATCAACACATATAAATTACAATTAACTCTCTCTAATACATTATAAATCACATTTATAATATATTATGAATAATTGGATATCTCTATCCACATTATTCTTATCCAAACTAATTAAATCACATTTAATCATATTGGATAATTTCTCATACATTATGATAATTAAAACACTTTTAATTATCAAATTCTCTTTGCTTAGATCTTATGGAATTGTTCTTAAACCATTTAAGAACAATGCTATTTCTCCTCAGATACTTCGAGATAAGGACAGGGCGATTGTATTGTTCCATGTATAGTGACTTGGATGTTGAGATCGTATCTCAAATCCAGATCCTATGGACCTCCCACTGATGCTTGATCAAATCAAGACCGTAGACTTAATCTTCTCATTGCATCTGAATCTCATTCAGATCAATGTCCAGTTCATGGACTAAGATTAGGTCACTTCTCTAATGAGAGGAGTCACTAAAATCCAAACCTGTTTCATCACTCCCTCGGAATGGAAGCGTCATGGTTATACAATCGTATGTGATCAAATCACCCTTCAGGTATTCCTAATACCTACACATCCTACATACTGGAAGACTCATGATCATCCTGAAGATAAAGATCATTTTTACACTGTCATCTTCAGGGTTAGATCATTAAGTTTCTCAATCTTGGTCATCGGGATTTGGTATAGATCATATGCTTTCACAAAGCATATATCTTACCTTCAAATTCATGTCATGCTTCCAAAGCACGACGACCATGCATGGAATTTGTTCAGTCCCAATACCTCATGAGTGAGCTCATGTCTCCCGGTTCACAAGTGAACCTGTATGATCCCTTTGAGAGATCGCATTACTCATATGTCCTTACATGCACACCAGCTCGCCGGTATATAGACCTTGATTAGGTCATCAACCTATTGGTCTGCCAAATGTACATACTTAGACATATAGCAATACATCTGTCTCTAGTCAGAGGATGCATGTCTATGTTGTGACAGTATTCAACGTAGGTCTTTGGTTATCTCGATCTCGTCAAGTCAACCCATTGACTTGACTAACCTAACACCTCTGAATCACTATTCCCATGCAGAGGACCTGCATCAAGAGGTCAGTCATATATCAGTCATATGAGATAGGATTGCCATCTCCTACTCAGACTGGAGATCATCACTTAATGATCATTTGATGATGCTTGATGAGTCCTCTATCTAACTCCTTAGATATTCATCCAAGCATCAGCCTCTATGATCTATCCAATGAATCAACAGCTGTATGATCATCAAGTTGGCCATGGTACATAACCCTTATTGTACAGAGGGACCCTATAGTGCATTCATTCATTAATCTCAGAAAGGGGAGTGAAAAATAATCAATAATTTTCATTAATAATTTATTCATTACAATAACATTTATTGTAGAAATGGTTCGCCCGGGGCTCACATTGCTAACAATCTCCCACTAGCCCTCAGAACCATTCAGGTACAATCTTTAAACCCATACTCATTACATGCTGGTCGAAAACCTTCTGTGTCAGAGGTTTGGTAAGAGGATCACCAACGTTGTCGGCAGAGGCCACCTTGGTGATGATGATGTCACCACACTTTTGTATCTCCCGAATGATGTGGTATTTCCTTTCCACGTGCTTGCTCTTTTGATGCCATCTGGGTTCCTTTGCCTGGGCAATGGCTCCCGTGTTATCGCAGAGTAACGGGATGGGAGTATCAGAGGAAACTACGCCAAGCTCCAGCACGAACTTGCGCAACCACACCGCCTCCTTTGCAGCATCCGATGCGGCAATGTATTCGACTTCCGTTGTTGAATCAGCAGTAGTGTCCTGCTTCTTGCTTCTCCAGCTCACAGCACCACCATTCAACAAGAACACGAACCCCGATGTCGACTTTCGATCATCTACATCCGATTGGAAGTCAGAATCTGTATATCCCAAGACTTGGAGATCACCATCTCCATAGACCAAGATGTAATCTTGCGTCCGTCTTAGATATTTGAATATGTTCTTTACTGCATTCCAGTGTTGTTCTCCATAGCAGGATTGGTAACGACTTACCACTCCCACTGCATGGCAGATATCTGGCCTAGTACACATCATGGCATACATTAAGCTTCCTACGGCTGATGCATAAGGACATCCAGCCATGGCCTTCTTTTCCTCAACAGTTTGAGGAGCCATTCCTTTAGACAGGTGGATACCATGTCTTAAGGGTAGGAATCCTTTCTTAGAACTATCCATACGGAATCGTTCAAGAATCTTCTTAATGTATCCATGTTGTGATAATCCCAAAATCCTCCTTTCTCGGTTTCTGAACAGCTTCAGGCCTAAGATGTAAGAGGCTTCTCCAAGATCTTTCATCTCAAAGGTATGGGACAACCAAATCTTTACACTGGTCATCATCCCTGTATCATTCCCAATGATAAGGATGCCATCTACATAAAGCACGATGAACACAACGGCGCTCCCACTAAGCTTCTTGTATACACAAGGTTCATCAGGATTCTGCACAAAATCATAACTCTTTATGGTTTCGTCAAATCTGATGTTCCAACTACGAGAAGCTTGCTTGAGCCCATAGATGGATTTCTTCAGCTTGCATACTTTACCATCCTCAGTCATGAAGCCCTGGGGCTGCTCCATGTAGATATCCTCCTCGAGGTATCCATTGAGGAAAGCCGTCTTGACGTCCATCTGCCAGATGTCGTAGTCAAGATATGCAGCTATAGCTAGCAATGTCCGGATGGATTTAAGCATAGCCACAGGAGAGAATGTCTCATCATAATCGATGCCTTCTCTCTGTGTGTAGCCCTTGGCCACGAGCCGTGCCTTGAAAGTCTCTACTTTCCCATCAGGTCCCCTCTTTCTCTTGAAGATCCATTTACACCCAATGGGCTTTACCCCTTTAGGTGGATCCTCTAGGGTCCATACACCATTTTTATGCATGGAGTCAATTTCTTACTTCATTGCTAGCATCCATCTATCCATGTCTTGATCCGCGAGTGCTTCATCAAATGAAGTAGGATCAATGTCAGTTTCTCCTGACACATGGAATCCATACCTTTCAGGTGGTGCAACCACCCTCGAACTCCTTCGAAGAGGTATGGGTGTTTCATCTTTATTTACTTCTTCAGTTTCTGGTCTGGGGAGCTCAGAATCCTCTTGGGATTCAATGAGTTCCTCTACTTCACTTTTATCTTGACCTTTAAGGAAATCATCCTCCAGAAACTTCACATCTCTAGAGACAAAAACCTTTTGGGTCTCAGGGTCATAAAGCTGGTATCCAATACCATCTTTAACATACCCAATGAAGTAACACTCACGAGTGCGAGATTCCAGTTTACTTGCGTCCACGTTCTTTGCATGGACCAAGCAACCCCAAACCCTTAAGTGATTGACACTAGGTTTGGTTCCATACCATAGCTCATGAGGAGTCTTAGGTACAGATTTGCTAGGAATCTTATTCAGGATATATATTGCAGTCTCCACTGCATATCCCCAGAAACTAAGAGGTAAATGTGCTTTGCTCATCATTGAACGGACCATGTCCATGATGGTCCTATTGCGTCTTTCAGCAACACCATTAAGTTGGGGAGTTCCAGGAGGAGTGAGATTTGAAACAATTCCATTCTCCTTAAGGTATTCCTTGAATTCATCTGATAGGTACTCACCACCTCGATCAGATCGAATCCGTTTAATCTTCCTATCGGTTTGGTTCTCAACCAAAGCCTTGAATTCTTTGAACTTTTCAAAGGTTTGAGACTTGTGACGTAATAGGAAGATAAAATCGTATCGCGAATGGTCATCGATAAACGTCAAATAATATCAGTATCCATTTCGAGTCGTGGTACTGAAGGGACCACATACATTGGTATGTATTAGGTCAATAATATCTTCGCATCTTGTAACCTTGTTACGGAAAGGCATCCTAGTCATTTTACCTCGAATGCAATGTTCGCGGGTAGGCAAAGATTGGACCTGTAGGAAATCTAAAGGTCCATCCTTTATCAATCTGTTGATCCTATCAACAGACAAATGACCAAGCCTTTGATGCCAAATCATATTTGAATGATTTTTATTCTCCCTGGATCTCTTAGGGTTTTTATTAGTGGTTGTAACATTCATGACATTCTCATTAATGCACAATTCATAGAGTCCTCCAGAAGTTAAAACACCTTCTGCAATATATTTATCATAATGATTTATGACTAATTTATTACAGAACAGGAACGAATATCCACTTCTAACTAGCTTAGATACAGATATCAGATTCCTTCTAACTTCAGGTACATAAAGACACTCTTTAAGTACTAGGACTCTTCCACTAGATAATGATAGTCTGCATGTCCCGACGGCGACTGCTGCAACACTTGCATCAGATCCCATCTGGATGACTATCTCCCCTTCCTCAAGACTTCTAGTTTCCTGAAACAAATGCAACAAATTGCATACATGAACAGAAGCACCAGAATCTACAACCCAACTTCCTTCTCGTCCGACGAGAAAGCTAGTTTCAATGATGAAAGTAGATTTTATACCTGCTGGAGCTTTACCTTTGTCTGAGGACTTCAGGTAATCTGGGCAGTTACGCTTCCAGTGCCCCAGCTTCTTGCAGTGGTGACAGACGTCGGTTTTCTTCGACGCCATGAGAGTGGATGCATTAGAAGAAGAGGCAACACTTTGTCCCTTCTTCTTTCTCTTCTGGGCTGGGCCCTTCCGAGAACCATGCTTCCGATCGCGCTTCCCTTTGACTTGTGCAACCATTGCACTGCCACTGGGACCATCCTTCTTCATCACGTCCTCTGCGGACTTTAATGCAGCAAGGAGAGCAGCACTTGTCAATTCCAATTTATTCATGTGGAATGACACCACAAAGTTATTGAAAGACTTGGGCAATGACAGCAGAATGAAGTCAGCTTGCATGTCTGCATCTATCGTTGCCCCAAGAGTCTCCAGCTCCGACAAGTACCCAAACATTTTGAGTACATGTTCACGGACCGAAGTCCCTTCCTGCATTCTACAGCGAATGAGGTCTTTCATAACATTGTACCGCTGAGTGCGGTTAATGTCACCAAACATATCTTTAAGATTCTGCATTATTTCCTGACAGGTATTCATCTCCACATGTTGCTTCTGCAGAACATTGGAGAGAGAACCTAGGATATAGCACCTAGCCAAGACATGATCTTCATCATACTTGTCATTAAATGTTTTTTCTGAAGGATATTGAGAATCCTCAAGCGCATCACGGAAGCGTGTCGATCGCATCGTATGCAATCGGAGCAACTAGTCGTACTAGATGCTAGATGCAGCGGAAATTAAAATTTTTAACTTTAAAGATGAAACCACATGATCACGAGAACACTTCTCGGATCGTTTCATCAAACCACAAAGTACAAGGAATACCTCTTGAAGCGTGGTTGTGATCGCGAGATCCCAAAGTAGAGATCCTCCTATCTTAAGTCCGATCCACGAAGAACGCACTTGCGGGCGCGATGATGAGTCACGTTCCTTCCCGCAATCCTCGATGAAGATCCAAGCGATGGCTCCCCCGATTTCGTCAAACGAAATCCGTCGTCTTCCTTTAGAGTAAGAAACTCCAAAGAAGATGGAGATCCACGAGTCGTCGAAGAAGAAGCCGAGAGTCTCTCCTTTCTCAACATAAAGTGGACGGCCACTTGATGGAGAAGAGAAAGAGAGAGGGCGAGAATGAGAAAGAGAGAGAGAGAGAGAGAGTTGTAACCTTGCACAACTCTTAATGATGTACCATGGAGAGGCTACCCTAGCCCTCCTTATATACTAGTTTAGGATCCAATGGATCTCAATCCATGGGACACATGGATCCAAGGGATATGCTTGGTCCATGATAAATCAATGGCTAGGATTGTTGTTTAATAACAACAATTTAAAGTTAATTAATCAAGAGATAATATATCAAATGAAGTGGAGTTAACCAACCCCTAAAAAAGGGGGGGCGTCACCCATGAACTCTTCATGGGTGACGCCACCCATGAGGGTGGTTGTTTTCTCCATTTTATTTATTATATTATTCCTCAATTAATTACAATAAATATCCACCAAAATAATTCCAAAATTAATTTGTGAATATTTCAATCTTGCCATTGAAAATTATGTGAATCATATTCACAACCCAAACTAGTTAGTAAATTGCATTTCCAATTAATTAACAAATGTGAATCCAATTCACATTATTAATTAACAAATGCTATTTACATAAATTCTCATATTATAAATCATATTTATAACAAACATATATCATGGATAGTGCTATCCACATTCTCTTAATCCTTGATAATTAAATCTCATTTAATTATCTTATATAATCATTTTCTCAATATGAATCATATTCATATTTAAGCTTGATAATTAAATCACATTTAATCATCAAGTCCTTGCTTGGATATTTCATCAAAAAAAATTATTCTTGAACCCTTTCAAGAATAATGTGCTTTCTCCGCAGATACTTGGAGATAAGGACAGGGCGATTGTATTGTTCCACGTATAGTGACTTGGATGTTGAGATCTCGTCTCAAATCTAGATCGTACGAACCTCCCACAGATGCTTGATTAAATCAAGACCGCAAATCCAATCTTCTCATTGAATCTGAATCTCATTCAGATAAATGTCCAACACTTGGACTAAGATCAGATTGCTTCTCTACTGGAAGGAGTCACTAAAATCCAGACCTGTTTCATCACTCCCTCGGAATGGAAGCGTCATGGATATACAATCGTTTATGATCACATCACCCTTCAGGTATTCCCAATACCTGTACATCCTGCATACTGGAAGACCCATGGTCAACCCGAAGATCAAGATCTATTTTACACTGTCTTCTTCAGGGTTTGATCACTAAGTTTCTCATTTGATCATTGGGATTTGGTATCGATCATATACTTTCCAAAAGCATATATCATACCTAGGTCTTGATCATATACTTTCCAAAAGTATATATCAAACCTACAAATTCAGTCAAGCTTTCAAAGCGAGACGACCGTGCACGGAATTTGATTCTTCCCAATATCTCATGAGTGAGCTCATGTCTTCCGGTTCAGTAGTGAACCTGTATGATCCCTTTGAGAGATCGTATTACTCATATGCCCTTATATGCACACCAGCTCGCCGGTGTATAGACCTTGGTTAGGTCATCAACCTATTGGTCTGCCAAATGTACATACTCAGACATATAGCAATACATCTGTCTCCGGTCAGAGGATGCGTGCCTATGCTGTGACAGCATTCAACATAGAACTTTGGTTATCTCGATCTTGTTAAGTCAACTCTTTGACCTAACTAATCTGACACCTCCGAATCTCTATTCCTATGCAGAGGACCTGCATCAAGAGGTCGGTCAGATATCAGCCTATGTGAGAAAGGATTGCCATCTCCTACTCAGGCTGGAGATCACATCTTAACAATCATTTGACGGTGCTTGATGAGTCCTCAATCTAACTCTTTAGATATTCATCCAAGCACCAGCCTCTATGATTCAATTATTGAATCAACAGCTGTTTGATCATTAAGACAGCCATGGTACATAACCCTAATTGTACAGAGGGACCTATTATGCAAATTATTTATTCTTCATTTCAGATCAGGGAATGATATGTGCAATAACATTTATTGCATAATGGCTCGCCGTGGGCTCACATGTCCAACAATCTCCCACTAGCCCAAAGAGCCATTAATGGGCTAATCATTTAAACCCACACTCATTTGACAATCATAGGCTATTTAGAAATAGCTAGGTAAGCTGATCGGTCACTCTGTTCCCAAAAGACTATGCCAAGTCCTTTTACGGCACTTGCATATCCCTAGGTAACAGTGCTCGCATCCAATGCGAATGTTGCATCTAATGCAACCAATACTCAATCTAGTCAAAGCAGTTATAGTGTCCTTGACACTATTGCTCAATAACTATTATAACCAGTATTTCCATAATCCTTATTAGAATACCCTTATTCCGGGAGATCACTATCTCCTACGGTATTCGCAGTTAAGACCTTTTAGATTTCCATCTAAAAATCTTAATTTCTTGAAGATATTGTTATTACTGCAATCAAGTGTTCTTTCTCCATAGTAGGATTAGTAACAGTTTACTACTCCCACTGCATGGCAGATATCTGGCTTTTGTACACATCTAGCATACACTAAGCTTCTCGTAACTGATGCACAAGTGCAAGCAGTTCTAGCATTCACTTCCTCAACTCTTTGAGGTGCTATTCCTTTAGATAGGTCAGTACCAAATCTCAAGGGAAGGAAGCCTTTCTTGGAATTTCCAAGAATGGAATATGTCCAAGGTGTACTACAAATGTGACAGTCCCAATACCCTCTTTTCTTTGCTTCTGAACAACTTCAGAATTAAGATCTAAGAGGTATTCTTGAGATCATATCTCAAGGTATGGAATAGCCAGTCTACAAAACACTTATTATCATCCATATATCATTCCAAATGATTAGGATATTATCTACATTTAGCACGATGAACACAATGGCACTCCCACTAAGCTTCACATGGTACATCAAGATTCTATTTGAAATCATAACATTTATAATTTCATCAAATCTTATGTTCCAACTTCAAGAAGCTTATTTGAGTCCACAGATGGATTTCTTTAGCTTTCACATCTTACTTTCCTCAACCATGAAGCCCTGGGGCTACTTCATGTGAATATCCTCAGAGAGGTATTCTTTGAGGAATGCAATCTTGAATTACATCCTGAAGATGCAATAGTCAAGTTGTGTAGCTAAGGTTAGCAATATTCTGATGAGTTTAAGCATGGTCACCGAAGAGCAAGTCTCATTGCCAGCAATGTCTTCTCTTCCGGTGTGTAGTTAATGGCTACAAACCGTGCTTTGAAAGTCTCTACCTTCTCATCAGGTTCCCTCTATCTCTTGAAGATCCATTTACACCTTAATGGGTCAAACCCTTATAGGTGGATCCTCGAGGGTCCATATACAACACTTGTAGATGAAGTCTACTTTAGACTTTATTGCTAATATCCATCATTCCATGTCATGATCCTTAGGAGCTTCATCACATGAAATCCGATCATTGTCAGACTTAACTGACACATGGAATACATCTTCAAACTCATTTGAAGAGGTATTAATGTTTCATCTTTAGTTGTCCTTTTAGTTTCCGATTTCAGGAGCCTCATTATCTTCTTAAGATTAAATGAGTTCCTTTACTTCATTTTCATCTTGATTCTCAAGATTCTCAATCCTCCAAGAATCACATTCTCAGAGATGAGATCTTTTAAGAATCTCAAGGTCATAAAGTAGGTATCCAATACCATCCTTTATTTTCCTAATGAAGTAGCACTCTCAAGTGCTAGATTCCAGCTTACATCCATGGAACCTTATTAAGGATATATATTGTAGTCTCTACTACACATATATACCAGGAAACTAAGAGGATAATTATGCTAAAATTCATCATTGATCAAATCATGTCACACATGATCCAATTGTATCTCCCTACAACTCTATTGAGTTCAGGTTTATCAGGAGGAGTGAGATAGAAATGATATTCATATCTCCATAAGGTATTCTTTGAATTTTATCTAATAGGTACAAGCTACCTAGGTCAGATCAAATTCATTTCATCTTTCTTCAAACTTTGGTTCTAAACCAAAATTGTGAAATCTTTGAACATTTCAAAGGTTTCTCAGGTGAAGAGAAGAAATCTCATATCATACGTAATCATCAGTAGATATCACATATCCATAATGTTTACTATGATATAGATGATCTACATACATCAATATGTATGAGATCTTGAATACCTTGACATCTTGCACCTTTCCTAAGAGAAGGGTGTATTGGACATTTTTACTTTGAATACAGTATTCACAAGTATGTAAGATTTGAAATTTTAGACATTCTAAAGTTTCGTATCTTACTAGTCTATTGATCAAATCAATAGACAAATGTCCAAGGCTTGATGCCAGATCATTGTCAAATGATCTTCATCCTCCTATTGATCTTATAAGGTTTGATTTTCAGTATTAGAAATCTTAATGAACCCTTCATTAATTTTCTAATTTTGTGGAGTCCACTAGATGCTAGATTACTATCTGAAATATTTCCATCATAACTCTTTATGATAGTTCTATCTCAGAATTCATGTTTATTTCCAACATTTAGAAACAAACAATGAGGGTATTCTAATATCTAGGTCATAGAGACATTCTCTAAGACTAAGGGCTCTCCCACTGAGAATATGAAGTCCATCTATCCAATAGAGATTGTTGTCACAACTACATCAATATTCATGTAGATGACTTTTAAACCTTAAGATCAAAATTCTAATCTTCTAATATTTACATGCAACCAATTGCAAATGTCATTAGAAGATTGGGATACAATTGTCAGACTTTATCTTATGAAATAAGAAAGTCAAAGTCAATGATTATATGTAGATTATTCTGATGCTCTATCTGAGTCCTTCACTAAGGATTTTAGACAGATTTGATAGTCATACTATCAACACATCAACCTATTGCAGTATTGGCATTCATCCAACTCTTTGGATGTCATATGGAAGTCACAGAAGTAGGTCAACTCTTTGACTTTCCTTCTTACTCGGGTCCGACCCATGCTTCCACTGCACTCTCTTAATCTATAAACAACCATTGCTTGAGACTAAGGATCTCTTATGTTAAATTCAAAAGAATTCAATGTAAGAGCATTTCAACATTTATACATGCTTCATTAAATTCATACAATATGAATATCATGAAGCTTCATGAATGACTAGAGTATAGATAATAGAATGATGACACTCATCATATCTTCATACATCTTAACTCTTAGAGACTTAGGTTCAGGTAGGTATTCAAACATTTTGAATACATCATCTCTTTCGAGCCACCATTCTGCATAATGCAGAGAACCATGTCATTCATGATTAAATGTCTAGAGCACATACGTATACCAAAATATCTTCTTTTATTTTATAAGGATTATTCGACAATTACGATCACCATCGACATGTCACTTCCAAAGTACACTCGATGAAGGATCAAGACTACAGAGACATACACACCCTAAGGCGATGTCTTATTGTCTTATTTAATTGCCCTTCCTCATTATGTTGAGGGATCTTGCATATTGTAACCACATACATTATGTGTCCAATAGCAAGTACAATATCTGGATCATGAGTCCAATCCAAGATATTTTACTGGTTATCATTGAGTATAACATTGAGTGGGTTTAATGAAGGATTATCTGAAATAAGAAATTTGCATAAGTGTATATATATTATATATACATGTTTTACTTTGATTTAGGAATTTTTATATCAAAGTTGTCTTGCCTTGTCAACACTGAAAGTTCATTCCCTTAATCACTTTCAATGTAAGAGATATTCTTACCATTATATCTCTAGCAAGATCTGGGATCTCCTTTTCTATCTTCGTTGCATCCCAATAATATGAGAACCTACAACTCGGATAAAAAGAAGCGGGAACACATTCCGCCTTGCAAGTCCAACTTGCATCTCCCAATTCGGTCTTTAACACCCGGGCCCACCACCCCTAAGGCAATGTTGACCCGTCATTAATTAAACCAACCGTCAACATGCTTAATACTCGCTATACGCAATCCAATATCGCCCCAATAATATGAGGACCCGATATTGGGGTCACTACGTATACGACCTTACTCTTTCGAGAAGCAAAGAACCCGATCCAATTAAATCATGCACAGGATCTGTCACTTCGGACAGGCGTCTCCCATACACAACAACTGGTGACGAAATCCTTTGCCTTGACGGGAGACCATGGATGTCACTTATGTGATCCTCCACCTCATATTCAAATTTTATAATTAATTATCGTGAATCACATTCACATAATTAATTCTTCCAAGGGAAATACACATCTATTCAAAATAGAGTGTTTATTGGATATAATTAATTTAATCACATTAAATTAATCATTAATCCAATCATCAACAAACATGTCTTTTACTTGAATAGTAGGTATATTCTCAAAATACGTATTATTCGAATTTTAATAATTAGAAAAATACATATTGTCTGTCTCCGGTATTATACAGTCCCTACCCGCTGTCATGGCCAGTACCGACGAGAGTGGGACGGACCACATACGTTGCAACCCGCGACCCCAATGCTCTCCGACTAGGCACCACATCCGCCTCGGGAAAGGATAATACCAGATAGACCATCATGTACTTTGAGATGTTCATCGGTTCTTCAACCGAAAATTATACCATATAATATAAATCAAAACATTTTTGATTATAAGGAGATTTGCTAGACAAATCCCCAATCCTATTCAAGCAAAAGGGTTTTTCATGTAAAAGTTGTCCTACAACTATTGTAGGATAAACTATTGTTTTCATGAAAGCAATGTTTGTTGATGAAACAATGATCAAGATCTAATATCTCATCATTGTAGTTTAGGCAAGTGTCATTCAATGAAATAATTATTTCTTTAAATATTTCACAAATATTTATCACTAATTATTCCAGAAAATTAACAATTAATTTTCATCATGATAATTGAATGACATATCACAAGGTTCAAGATCAAAGAATGTTAATTTCCAGCAGTGACCCCCAATCACTAAAATTAACTTATCTTGATCAATATAAATCCAAAAAATGCAAACTCAGTTTCCAAAGATTGCCTATTTGATTTATTAAAGAACCCATATGATAATTCACGCATTTCAAGGCGGATTAAAACCGTAATCATCTCATTAATTACGTTCAAATCCGCAGTTCCCGCAACAGTGAATATAGTCATATTCAAAAAGCCATATCTTGAGCAAATGAAGTCCAAATTTAGTAAACTCAAGTCCTATGGTTTCCTTGTTTAATGGGGAACAAAATCCAATTGAAAATTTCGTGTTTAAATATTTTAAACAGAGCCGAAAAATTCAATTTTACAGAGGTGCGAAAATTGAAATGCAGTAAAAATTTCGCAACCCTTTCAAGAACCAAATCGTCTAAGGTCTATGGATCATATCCAAAACCTTATTCGACCTATGGCTCTGATACCACTTGAAGGATATTGAGAATCCTCAAGCGCATCACGGAAGCGTGTCGATCGCATCGTATGCAATCGGAGCAACTAGTCGTACTAGATGCTAGATGCAGCGGAAATTAAAATTTTTAACTTTAAAGATGAAACCACATGATCACGAGAACACTTCTCGGATCGTTTCATCAAACCACAAAGTACAAGGAATACCTCTTGAAGCGTGTTTGTGATCGCGAGATCCCAAAGTAGAGATCCTCCTATCTTAAGTCCGATCCACGAAGAACGCACTTGCGGGCGCGATGATGAGCCACGTTCCTTCCCGCAATCCTCGATGAAGATCCAAGCGATGGCTCCCCCGATTTCGTCAAACGAAATCCGTCGTCTTCCTTTAGAGTAAGAAACTCCAAAGAAGATGGAGATCCACGAGTCGTCGAAGAAGAAGCCGAGAGTCTCTCCTTTCTCAACATAAAGTGGACGGCCACTTGATGGAGAAGAGAAAGAGAGAGGGCGAGAATGAGAAAGAGAGAGAGAGAGAGAGAGTTGTAACCTTGCACAACTCTTAATGATGTACCATGGAGAGGCTACCCTAGCCCTCCTTATATACTAGTTTAGGATCCAATGGATCTCAATCCATGGGACACATGGATCCAAGGGATATGCTTGGTCCATGATAAATCAATGGCTAGGATTGTTGTTTAATAACAACAATTTAAAGTTAATTAATCAAGAGATAATATATCAAATGAAGTGGAGTTAACCAACCCCTAAAAAAGGGGGGGCGTCACCCATGAACTCTTCATGGGTGACGCCACCCATGAGGGTGGTTGTTTTCTCCATTTTATTTATTATATTATTCCTCAATTAATTACAATAAATATCCACCAAAATAATTCCAAAATTAATTTGTGAATATTTCAATCTTGCCATTGAAAATTATGTGAATCATATTCACAACCCAAACTAGTTAGTAAATTGCATTTCCAATTAATTAACAAATGTGAATCCAATTCACATTATTAATTAACAAATACTATTTACATAAATTCTCATATTATAAATCATATTTATAACATACATATATCATGGATAGTGCTATCCACATTCTCTTAATCCTTGATAATTAAATCTCATTTAATTATCTTAGATAATCATTTTCTCAATATGAATCATATTCATATTTAAGCTTGATAATTAAATCACATTTAATCATCAAGTCCTTGCTTGGATATTTCATCAAAAAAAAATTATTCTTGAACCCTTTCAAGAATAATGTGCTTTCTCCGCAGATACTTGGAGATAAGGACAGGGCGATTGTATTGTTCCACGTATAGTGACTTGGATGTTGAGATCTCGTCTCAAATCTAGATCGTACGAACCTCCCACAGATGCTTGATTAAATCAAGACCGTAAATCCAATCTTCTCATTGAATCTGAATCTCATTCAGATCAATGTCCAACACTTGGACTAAGATCAGATTGCTTCTCTACTGGAAGGAGTCACTAAAATCCAGACCTGTTTCATCACTCCCTCGGAATGGAAGCGTCATGGATATACAATCGTTTATGATCACATCACCCTTTAGGTATTCCCAATACCTGTACATCCTGCATACTGGAAGACCCATGGTCAACCCGAAGATCAAGATCTATTTTACACTGTCTTCTTCAGGGTTTGATCACTAAGTTTCTCATTTGATCATTGGGATTTGGTATCGATCATATACTTTCCAAAAGCATATATCATACCTAGGTCTTGATCATATACTTTCCAAAAGTATATATCAAACCTACAAATTCAGTCAAGCTTCCAAAGCGAGACGACCGTGCACGGAATTTGATTCTTCCCAATATCTCATGAGTGAGCTCATGTCTTCCGGTTCAGTAGTGAACCTGTATGATCCCTTTGAGAGATCGTATTACTCATATGCCCTTATATGCACACCATCTCGCCGGTGTATAGACCTTGGTTAGGTCATCAACCTATTGGTCTGCCAAATGTACATACTCAGACATATAGCAATACATCTGTCTCCGGTCAGAGGATGCGTGCCTATGCTGTGACAGCATTCAACATAGGACTTTGGTTATCTCGATCTTGTTAAGTCAACTCTTTGACCTAACTAATCTGACACCTCCGAATCTCTATTCCTATGCAGAGGACCTGCATCAAGAGGTCGGTCAGATATCAGCCTATGTGAGAAAGGATTGCCATCTCCTACTCAGGCTGGAGATCACATCTTAACAATCATTTGACGGTGCTTGATGAGTCCTCAATCTAACTCTTTAGATATTCATCCAAGCACCAGCCTCTATGATTCAATTATTGAATCAACAGCTGTTTGATCATTAAGACAGCCATGGTACATAACCCTAATTGTACAGAGGGACCTATTATGCAAATTATTTATTCTTCATTTCAGATCAGGGAATGATATGTGCAATAACATTTATTGCATAATGGCTCGCCGTGGGCTCACATGTCCAACATTTTCTTCCTTGGACTTAGGGTTCTCATGCTTGTCCTCGGATAGCACATAACTTATGCGCTCAGCAGAGAGAACAAGCTCCAAATTTCGGATCCAATCCGAGTAATTTGGGCCGGTCAATTGGTTGACCTCAAGAAGCCTACTAAGTGGGTTCAAAGACTTCATTTTCTGAAATTAAGAATGCACTATATTAGAATATAGGAATATATATTCAAATTTATAATATTTGATTAAGGCATTTTAAATCAAATTGTTCTTGCTATGTCAACCTTGAAAGTTTATTCCCTTATTCACTTTAAAGTAAGAGATATACTTACCAATATATCTCAAGCAAGAACTGGGATCTCCTCCTTATCTTTGTCATATCCCAATAATATGAGAACCTATGACTCCAATAAAGAGAAGCGGGAACACATTCCTCATTGCAAGTCCAACTTGCATTTCCCAATTCGGTCTTTAATACCCGGGCCCACCACCCCTAAGGCGATGTTGACCCGTTATTAATTGAACCAACCGTCAACAGGAATACAACTCGCTATGCGCAATCCAATATCGCCCCAATAATATGAGGACCCGATATTGGGGTCACTACGCATACGTCCTTACTCTTTCGAGAAGCGACGAGCCCGATCCAAACGGATCGTATGCAGGAGCTGTCACTTCGTACAGGCGTCTCCTTCATACGATGTCTGGCGACGGAACTCTTCGCCTTGACGGGAGACCATGGATGTCACTTATGTGATCCTCCATATCATATTCAAATTTTAATTAATTATTATGAATCACATTCACATAATTAATTCTTCCAAGGGAATTAATAACTCTAATCATATTAGAGTATTTCAATTGGACATAATCAATTTAATCATATTAAATTAATTATCAATCCAATTCAATCAATCAAACTTGATTATTTTACTTGAATACATATATGGTAATATCTCAAAATACGTATTAATTTGAATTTTAATAATTAGAAAAATACATCTTAATCCCTCGGACATTATCCCGGCCCTACCCGCTGTCATGGCCAGTACCGACGAGAGTGGGACGGACCACATACGTTGCAACCCGCAACCCCAATGCTCTCCGACTAGGCACCACATCCGCCTCGGGAAAGGATAATGCCAAATTGATTAATTTGTACTTGAGATGATCATCAGTTTTTCAACCGAAATTGTACCATATAGTAATAATCAAAACATTTTTGATTATAAGGAAATTTGCTAGACAAATTCCCAAATCCTATTCAAGCATCAAGTTTGAAAGATTGTTGTTTCCAATTTATGATTTAGATCACATCTTAATCAATTAATTGGTTGGGGCCATGTCAATTAGGCAAATAATCATGTCTCAATATTTCACAAATATTATTCAAGATTATTTCACGAAATTAACAATTAATTTCACTAATTGACAATCACTTGGTTCTAGATTAGGAATGCAATTTCAGTATAGACCCCTATTCACTAAAATTGGCATATCTCAATCAATTTAAATCCAAATTAAGCAAACTCAATTTTCATAGATTGCTAACTTGATTTACAACAGAACCTAAGTGGATTTGCACGCATTTCGAGGCAGATGATAACAGTTATTAACTCTTTAATCATGTTAAAATCTATTGTTCCCGCAACAGTGCATACATGTCCATTAAAACAACCATAACTAGAGCATACGAAATCCGATTTACGCAAACTCAGTTCCTATGGTTTCCTTATTTAATGGGGAACAAAAAACAAGTATTAAATTCGTGTTTAAACAATTTAAACAGTACCGAATTTATTTACTAAACAGATCTGCGAAATCAAATGCGATGAAAACTTTCGCGACCTAAACGAACCCAAGTCGTCCTCGGTTTTTCGAATCATATTCGAAACCGTCGACCTAAGGCTCTGATACCACTTGAAGGATATGGATAAATCCTCAAGCGCATCACGGAAGCGTGATCGTCGTATCGAATACGACGAAGAACGACTAGTTGTACTAGTTGTTCGGAGCAGCGGAATTTAAAAATTTTTAAACCGATGAAACCACATGATCTGAGAACCATTCTCAAATCGTTTCATCTATAACCACAGCAAGTATAATGCAATACCTCTTGAAGCGTGGTTGATCGAGTCTCTACGAAAAGAGACCTCCTGTCTCAAGTCCGATCGTCGGAGTAACGGCTTGCGAGCGCGGAGATGAGTCGCGGTGTCCTCGCAATCCAAGATGATCCAAGCGCGGTTGCTCCTGATCTCGTCGCACGAGATCAAGCGTCTCCTTCGTGAGTGAAGCACTCCAAGAAGACAAAGAACCACAGAGAGTCGAAGCGGCAGCACGATGGCGCGGGCGTCGACGTTTCTCTCCACCAAGGTGGACGGCCAGCAAGAAGAGAGGGAGAGAGAGGGTTGTCGTGTATATGAGAAAAAGAGAGAGAGTTTGTGCTACAATAGCATGTGTAAAGAGAGAGCCAAGTATGCCTCTCTATTTATAGGGTTTTGGGATCCATGGATCTCAATCCATGGGGACACATAAAATCAATGGATGAGATTGATTTATGTTCATCCAATGGCTGAGATTGTTGTTGTCAAAAGCAACAAATTTAGGTTAAAATATATTTGACAAAATCAAATATAATTTACTCCTAAATTATCCCAACAAATAAGGAGAGAAGACACATGGAGATTTCATCTCCATGTGCCTTCCAATTGGGCGCACACCCACTCCAATTAGGAGTGGTGTGCCGTCCATGAGATGCATGGAGATTGCAATCTCATGGAAATCCATGAGATTGCATATCTCCATGAAATCTCTCTTATTTATTTGCACCAAATTTATTTGGGTTTTATTCTTCAAAAATAATTCACAATTATCTTTGAGAATATTGCAATCTTGCCATGGAAAAATTGTGAATCATATTCACAACCCAAAACAACATGTAATTCATATTGTTAATTAATTACACAATGTGTATCCAATACACATCATAATTAATCAACACATATAAATTACAATTAACTCTCTCTAATACATTATAAATCACATTTATAATATATTATGAATAATTGGATATCTCTATCCACATTATTCTTATCCAAACTAATTAAATCACATTTAATCATATTGGATAATTTCTCATACATTATGATAATTAAAACACTTTTAATTATCAAATTCTCTTTGCTTAGATCTTATGGAATTGTTCTTAAACCATTTAAGAACAATGCTATTTCTCCTCAGATACTTGGAGATAAGGACAGGGCGATTGTATTGTTCCACGTATAGTGACTTGGATGTTGAGATCGTATCTCAAATACAGATCCTATGGACCTCCCACTGATGCTTGATCAAATCAAGACCGTAGACTTAATCTTCTCATTGCATCTGAATCTCATTCAGATCAATGTCCAGTTCATGGACTAAGATTAGGTCACTTCTCTAATGAGAGGAGTCACTAAAATCCAAACCTGTTTCATCACTCCCTCGGAATGGAAGCGTCATGGTTATACAATCGTATATGATCAAATCACCCTTCAGGTATTCCTAATACCTGCACATCCTACATACTGGAAGACTCATGATCATCCTGAAGATAAAGATCATTTTTACACTGTCATCTTCAGGGTTAGATCATTAAGTTTCTCAATCTTGGTCATCGGGATTTGGTATAGATCATATGCTTTCACAAAGCATATATCTTACCTTCAAATTCATGTCATGCTTCCAAAGCACGACGACCATGCATGGAATTTGTTCAGTCCCAATACCTCATGAGTGAGCTCATGTCTCCCGGTTTAAAAGTGAACGTGTATGATCCCTTTGAGAGATCGCATTACTCATATGTCCTTACATGCACACCAGCTCGCCGGTATATAGACCTTGATTAGGTCATCAACCTATTGGTCTGCCAAATGTACATACTTAGACATATAGCAATACATCTGTCTCTAGTCAGAGGATGCATGCCTATGTTGTGACAGTATTCAACGTAGGTCTTTGGTTATCTCGATCTCGTCAAGTCAACCCATTGACTTGACTAACCTGACACCTCTGAATCACTATTCCCATGCAGAGGACCTGCATCAAGAGGTCAGTCAGATATCAGTCATATGAGATAGGATTGCCATCTCCTACTCAGACTGGAGATCATCACTTAATGATCATTTGATGATGCTTGATGAGTCCTCTATCTAACTCCTTAGATATTCATCCAAGCATCAGCCTCTATGATCTATCCAATGAATCAACAGCTCTATGATCATCAAGTTGGCCATGGTACATAACCCTTATTGTACAGAGGGACCCTATAGTGCATTCATTCATTAATCTCAGAAAGGGAGTGAAAAATAATCAATAATTTTCATTGATAATTTATTCATTACAATAACATTTATTGTAGAAATGGTTCGCCCGGGCTCACATTGCTAACAATGGCATCCTTCCAATGTCTAACTTCCTAGAAGTCATGGCATCCTTATATGTGGGAGGATCACCCTCGATTTAGTAGGAAACAAAGTCACAACCTAAATCTTTGACAATCCCAGGCCTCTTACTTCATCTAGGTTCAACATCCTCCAAATGTCCATTGGGTTCAGAAGAGGTAGCATCCACAATTGACAACATTTTTATTTATTGTGGAATAGAACCATATGTGGAGGCAACGCCCCTAGTCAAATTTTCAAGAATTTCTTTTCACATTGAAAAATATCTTCAAAAAAAGGAGCATCACAAAGTTCAACAATGGTATTAATATCTATGTCTGTGGTATTAGATCGGACTACTAAGAATCGATGGGCATAACTATTTTCTAGATACCCCAATAAGACCACATTAACTATCTTAGGTCCACGCTTCTTTCTCCAGCGTTCTGGGACTAAGACCTTAACCAAACATCCCCAAACCTTGAGGTATTTTAGGCTTGGTTTTCTATTTCTCCAAGGTTCAAATGAACTCTTAACTTATGCCTTAGAGGATCTCTATTCAGAATATGATAAGTTATATTCAAAGCTTCCCCTCACATGTAAGATGGTAATCCGGAACTTTGTAAAAGTATGTTGACCATGTCAGTTAAGGTCCTATTTTCCATTTCGCCATTCCATTGGACTGTGGTGATACGGTGGAGTGACCTCATGAGTAATGCCAATTGTTCATCAAATATATTAGATGTGTATTCACCACCCCTATGTGACTATAGATGTGTAATTACTTTGTCGACTTGTACTTCTGCTTCATTCTTAGATATAGAAGCTTTTCTAAGGCTTCATCCTTAGTTTAAAGTAGATAAAATAACAATATCTATTGTTATCATTTATGAAGGTGATAAAATATCTTTTGTTTTTATAGTCATCACACCAACAAACTCACAACTATTAGAATGTACTAAGTCTAGAATTTCAATTTCCCTATTCACAAAGTGAAAAAAGCTTTCTAGTCAACTTAGCTTGACCACACATTTCACATTTAGTAAGTTTGCATGTAGTATGATCAAAAATCGTGTCAAGTTTCATCATTCTTTTTCATAAAAGTGATATTCACATGTCCTCGTTTAGCATGGCATAAATAAGTAGATTCAATATTGTAACAACATAAGTAGATGAATCAAAAGCAGAGATATTATTAATTGAACTATCAACATAACACCTGATTCTAAATAAAAGATCATGATCAGTCAAATATCCTTTGCCAAAGAAAACACCATGTATCAGATAAACTACTTTACTAAATTAAAAGTCTAATTGGAATCCCTCTCTAACTAATAGATATCCAGACAAGACGTTCTTCTTGATTTCAGAAACATATGTCAACTTGTGAAAAGTCCAAACTCTTCTAGTTGAGAATCTTAGTTCAACTTGTCCAAATCCAAGCATCTTAGTTGCAGATCTATTCTCCATCATCACTGTTCCACCGTTTGAAGCTTGATAAGACACAAAAGAAGTCTTGTCCGTATAAATGTGTAAATTTGCACCAATATCAACAACCCACTCATTAGGCGCATTTACTATATAGTGTTTAGGGTTCACTGAGACATATCCCTTATTAGGCCCACCTCCCCCAGTTCGCACGAGAGCTTGAGGAGTGATATCCGTGGATTTCTGTTTGTTTTTTTTATAGAAGAACAATCCTTCTTTCAATGTCCAACATGTCTACACTACCAAAAAGGTTAGCTCTATGATTTTTTTGGATGTTCCCTTGACTTTTAGTTCGTATTTTTTTCTTTTAGCATTATTTCTCTTTGAGGTTATCACATTGATCTTAGGAGTTACATCAACCGACATCACATGTTTTTGTTTCCTATGAGCCTCTTCAATAGCTATTGAGACTATTAAATCATCTAGTGAGATTAATTTAAAAAAACAAAGGAGAGAGTTGCAGGGCTGGAGCTCGCAGGACAGGAGGCAGGGGTTGCGTGGAGCTCGCAGTTGAGCAAGCGGAAGGCGGAGGTGCGGGGGGTGGAGGCACAAGGTATGGGGTGCTGGAGCTTGCATGTTGGCGAGCAGCGGAGGTGGTGGGTGCACCTAGAGCTTGCGGGAGCAGGGTGGCATGTGGGGGGGAGGGGGGTGCAGTTAGAGCGGGCCATGCAGACAAGCGGGGGAGGGGGGGGGGCAACATGAGCTTATGGGAGAGGGAGGTGGAGGTAGGGCATGTGGGCAAACCGGGGGGTGTAGTTGGAGCTTCATGGGAGAGGGGGAGGAGGCAGGGCATACGGGCAAACTGAGGGTGCAACTGGAGATTCACGAGAGAGGGGACATGTGGGCGAATCGAGGGGTGTAGCTGGAGCTTCACAAGAGAGGGGGAAGAGGCGAGGCAATGGATGGGGATGCAGGACGGAGGGCATGCAAGGGGCGGGGGGATTGGTGCTGGGCGGAGGCATGCAGGGTGGGAGGGGGTGTTGGAGTTTGTGGCGGGAGGGGGGAGGGCTGCAGGGCAGAGGCCCGCAGAGGGACAGGATGTGGGGCTGCTTAGCAGAGGACATGCGAGGGGTGGGGGGGTTGGTGCTGGGCTTAGGCACGCTGGTGGGAGGGGGTGCTGGAGCTTGTGATGGGAGGGGGGAGGGCTACAGGGCAGAGGCGTGCGCAAGTGCAAGGGGAGGGCTGCAGGGTGGAGGACGCGCAAGAGGCATTGGGTTGGTGTTGGGTGGAGGAACGCGGGGTGGGAGGGGGTGTTGGAGCTTGCGGCAGGAGGAGTGAGGGCTACAGAGTGGAGGCACACGCGAGTTGGGGTTGGTGCTGGGGAAAGGCTCGCGGAATGGGAGGGGGTACTGGAGCATGCGGATGAGCGACGGAAGGCTGCAGGGCAGAGGCGTACACAGGGGGCAGGGGTGGGGCTGCAGGGCAGAGGCATATGCGGGGCTGGGGGTGGTGCGGCATGGCGAAGGCATGGGGCGGGGGGTGGGGGGGTGTTGGATCTTACGGGTGAGCAGCGGGAGGGGGGAAGCTTATGGGTGTAGGTTCACATAGGGGGAGATCCGATAGGAGGTGTTGCAGGCGAGCAGGGAGAGGGGAGGATAGGTATTTGATTTTGTTTAATTAACAGAATGACATCATGTTATAAATATGATGTGTTTGGAAGGGCAAAATTGTCAACATATGACTTTTTTCCATCAGAGTTAACGGAGAATAAATACGGAAATCGACACAGGGTTATGACATGTAAAGGTTAAGCATTATTCGAGATTCTCGATGTAATTCATGATTATCGAGGGTTCTTGAGATAATTACGAAATTACACAGGATTATGGGTGCAAATATCCCAATTTTTTATTTCATTTATTTTCGAACTTTCCACAATCTTCCCAGAACTTAGAAAAGTTCTCAATAATTGACATGACTTGAAACTTGTCATGAAGTTTCATTTCTGCCTCAGCTAAACTGTGGGGCAATGATTGAAACTCATGAGTCTATTCAGAAATTGATTTCCCTTCAATGATCTAAAATTTCTAGAACTTGGATACTGAGTATTTTTCAATACTCAAAACCTCTGTGTTGTAATTTGTACCATGTTCCTCTCACAAATCCTTAGTGATCTTGGTAGATGTACCATAGATATTGAATAGAATGTTCGACGGTGTAGTAAGGATGCACCCATGACACAGACGATCATGTTGTTTCCACACATCTGCCACCTTGATCGCGTCCGGATCTGGGTTTTGTTAAGATGCCCTAAGGCACTCGATTTCTAGAATCGAAATCAGGCCAATCGTGGTCAACCGGATTTTCATGTGTTGCTGCCAATGCTTAAAATTCTGCCCCCAAATTTCTCCGGCATACCAGTGAAATCCACACAACATAGAAACCTCAAATCAGATATTTCTCTTATAACATTATAGCTCTCTTTCTCTCTAAAATTGTAGAAAACATAGCATGTATATACATATAGAAACCAGATTTACAACATGTTTCCAGTAACTACAGTATGTATGCCTCCAAATCGTTATTGACAAGGAAAATATCCATGTTAAAATCATATGCATATTAGAACAAGGGAAAAATCTAGAAACAAACATTATAGAAAACGATGTGACAAAGATATAGAGGGTCAGAGACTACAACCGAAACGTCCTGTTGCAGGAATCCCCTTAGAGAGATAGTGCCCCCCACTTTTCCAGCACAGAGGGCCTTGGCGTGCCTCTCTCAGATTAGGACAGATCTACGCTCGTCGAGAGTGTGCATCGTGCCTCGGTGTCCTGAAAAATCACCTCTATAGATGAAGCTCGAAATCACGAGAAGCAGAAGAGAGGCGAAGGGAATGTGAACTGTACATGTATGTAACCCTAATCCACGGCTTTGAGAGTGGTACTTAAAACCATCGGGGCGGTTACACAATGTGAGGGGATTAAGGGGTGTGTCCCTTGGAATTCAAATCAATCTACGGTTACACAAAACTGATCGAGTCTTTATTTCATGCCATGCCACACCACGCAATGAAGTAGCCGCGATCGCGCCCATGCCCATGCCTGAGAACGAGCATGGCTCGGCGGGCAGGTGTACATGTGTGCGTGGTGGTCCAAATTCCTCCCAAGTCTATTTCCAGACTGATCTCAAGACTTCCCATATAAAAATCAAGTGCCAATTTTGATACTCCATGATGTGGGATTAAACAACACCCACACATGATTGAAATATTAAAATTCAGGAATTAAGATACATTAATACAACTTGATATTGACCATTAAGTTGCATCAAACATCCCAACAAAGTTAATTCCAACAGTTGGGTCTCAAGGGGAGAGGGGAAGTGTTGAGATGCAATATCACAGTTTTGGAGGGAAATCAGGGAAGAGCATCAACCCAGAGAGAATGTGTGGAGCCGAGATGGGGTCCGAGGGGTATGGAGTGCACATGGCATGGGGAGGGATGCAATGCATGGGGCACGGAGAGGGATGAAGGGCACGATTCCAAATCTAAAATTCTCCGATCATTGAGGCATAGAGGGCACGTGCGAGATTCCAATTCCTAATTCTCGATGATGAGGGTTACGACAGCACATTGTCACATTTTAAAATTTTAATGATACAAAATAAGAGGAGTTTGAGAAGTTAGAGGGGCACGCGCCTCTCATAGTGAGTCCGCCCATGGAGCACACTGATGTTGGGTTCAGGGTCAAAGAGGCAATGAATTCAATAAGTCATGTAAGAAGAGTAATATGGTCATTATTTGGATAGGAAAGCTAAAAAATCAAGTGTCAAAACTCATGGCATAACGAGATTTATGTTGTATATCTAGACAAGAACATCACATCCTTCACAATTTTTCGAGGGTGGATGAGAAGCACCACAAAAGATCTTCGAGCATCGCTCCTTTCATGTCAACCACCAAACATATGCTTGCATGGCTTACATCTGCCAATAGAAAGATGATCGCTCCTTTCATGTCAACCACCAAAAAGATGCATGTGTGGCTTACATCTGCCAATAGGAAGATGAATTTCTGTTACCATTCAGGCTTACATGTTTCTTTCCCATTTGATATGTATTTAATGATTAAAACACGGCGAAAAAGAAGAAGGATTAGTGGAAAAGTTGTAGGATACATGTCTCTATCCTTGCAACGCAAAGATTAGGTTTTCTCCTAAAGAAGAAGGATTAATATTGATTAGTCAGAAACGCAAAGATGATCTAAGTTATACCCTCAAAGTACCTCAATTCCAACCATTAGTTAGCATTACATTACGTGAGAATTCTTTCCTCGATCATATTAAATAGAATCTAGATGTCAAATTTAAGAATAACTTCAACCCCTTTTTAACCGTACTCCAATGGTACAAGCTTTGGATAATAAGCATCCATCTTCGCTCACCAACGACACATCGCATGGAACGAGTTGGGGATTCAAAAGGATAGTTGGTTCACAGATTTCATCATTATGTGCAGACTTTCTCTAAGACTTAAAAATATGAGTTGGCTTAGAAAGATGGAATGAGGTTCTGGAATTAGCTTGTTTAGGAACTTGATTGATGCATCTAAGGTTCCATGGGTTTGGAGGTTCTTTATGGCCAAATACTCCATTTGGGCTGCTTTCTTTTGCTTCAAATAACCCCAAGCTGAATCGTTCTGGGATACTTCTATCCCGCATAATGCATCCACTCTTTGGAAGACATTGTTGAGAAATAGAGTACTTGTAGCCTCGACTCTAGATCAGCTCTATTCCCTCTACATGTGGACCTTTTCCCCTGCATGTTTCTCATTTCACTCTTGCTTTGATCTTGTTCGGACAAGAGGCCCTTCGGTTGACTGGTGGAGGGAAGTATGGTGTTCTTTGGTGACTCTCAAGCATAGTGTTACTTTTTTAGGGCGGTTAGAAATAACATTCCCATTCGAGAGAGCTAGTACGATTTGGAATTTGCTCGGACTTTGAATGTTTGCTATGCGACCACCCTCTCGAATCAAGGGACCATTTGTTTTGAGAATAACACTATTGACATATGAGAGGAGATTCGTGCTGCTTTAAATTTGCCCTCGTTTGGTAATGACGTTTAACTGTTGACGCTCTTGATTGGACTAAGATGATCCTTAGACTTCCTCAAAGGTCTAGCCATTCTTTCTCACGTGATAGAATATATATATTCCGATCTCCAGAAAGCATAGACAGCGCTCGCCCCTGGAAAGAAGAAAGAGCGTCGACAAGCCTCCTCTCCGCTTCTAACCTCATCTGGAAGCCTTTCGGGCAATCGAGGAACTGATGAGCCCTCAAATCGACTTTTCATATCTAATGCAACCGAGCCCTATTAGAGCCTAGTTCGAAAAAGACTTCAATAGCGTGTGAAAAACTACATTTCCCAACTTCTATATTCCAAAGGAAGAGAGCGAGGAGAAGAGCTAAGGTCAGATCAACAACGATATTCGAAAGTCTAGTTGAAGTGGCAAGACCAGCCAATAGGGAGAGGTACCGAAGCAGAGGCGGGATAAGCTAGAGAGAGCAGGCTAGGCCGTGCTCGCTCGCCCCGGATATATAGGCAACATTCTATAAATCAATCTAGATTGAAAGCAATCCATGTGTTGGATGCACGAATTGACTTAAAGATGAAGATCGCTTTTGATGTGGCATCGTGGTGGATTTGGAGAGAACGCAACTTTTGTTGGATTAACATCTCCAATGCGCCTGCAAGAGTTACTACGAACTACATTTCGGAAGATTTCGAGATCCGTTGAGCTTGCTTTTGGAAGTGGTTATATATGTCATTAATATAGTGATGGACCATAGATCTATGGATGTAGTGTTTAAAAGAATTGGCTTTGCAATTCAAAAAGGTCTAGCGGCGCAGCTTGTTGCCCGCTTGCCTTCGGTTTCAATGTAAACTTCCAATGGGAACTTCTTAAATATACCGCATGATGTATAAATGCGGCATCAATATAGAAATGCAATTATGTCATTAGGCTTGTTTAGTTGTTGTCTGTACGATTGTGAGGCTCAATCCGCACATATTTTTCATATTTTTCAGAATATTTGGTAACTTCCCCTTCGTTGTGTTGGTTTTTGATAGGAAAAAACTCTTCGCTGTAAAACTTTATCTGATCAATACATACCTTATTTACTTTTTTTTAAAAAGGCACGTCACTGGGTGTTTGTCGTGAGGACTACTCGGCGTTCTGGAAAAAAAATAACACTGGATCGTCCATCCCATGTAATGTTCTCTTTCTTTTCTTTTCCAACGTAGAACTGTTGAAAAGATAATAACTTGTCTTTGATATCAAATTTTTCTTGGGTCCCCCCCCCCCCCCCCCCATCTTATCGCTACTCCCATAGGTTGGCTAACATGTGGCTGGGAAGGCTTGGTGTATTACGAAAAGGAACCAAGTTGTAATAAAAATTGTCCAGTTTTGGACAATAGATAAAATTTTGATACTAATAATTACAATGTCCAGCAGATTACGTAACCATTTAAATTAATAATAAAATAGTATCTCCTTCGAATTAGACTAGGGCAACGGGCTGGGGGCCGCCGCTCATGGGCCGAGTTTGGATTAGAAGATTTGGGAATGTGCCGGTCCGACCCGATCCACAAAAAATAAAAATATGTAAATATAAGTTGAATGTTACATGTTTTAATATAATACACTTCAAATTTTTCATATGTCACAGTAGTTTTAAATAAAAATTAATAGTTTATATGTTATATAACATGTAAATTACTTATATTAGTTATATAAAGTATAAATGGTAGTAATAAAATCATTTGTACATATTAAATACCATTAGAAAATTCAATGGATAAATAGTGAAATGGGCCATGGATCGGCCCATGGGTCGGTCCGACTCAGATTTTGGTCAGTTCTACTTGGAATAGATATGGTGAACATGTTGCCTGTCCTTAGGGTCTGTTTGGTTACTGGGTTGGGCTGGGTGGGGGTATCCTTATATGAATAGTAGTTGTTTGGAGGGTTGGGATGGTTAGAATGATAATTGTGATGTGACATTGATTATGTGTTATATTAACTTTTTTTAATGATTATAATATATTTTTTATGTTAATAAGTGCATTTGAACTAGGTTAAAAACCATTATACTAAAGATTTTGTATGGCCAATACAAGTAATCCTAACCCACGAATATAGGGTTGGAGCCAGGGGTATGCCAGGGTAGCTCAGGGTACCCTAGCAACCAAATAGGCCCCCTTAGGGTCGTTTGTCAGGTATAAAAGTAGAGAATAGGTTTATGTAAGTGCTATTTTCCGTTAAGTGTTATAAATTAGTAAATAAAAACGAATAAGAGCAATAAGGGAGTGGATAGGGAAGAATAAAGTGAAGTGAGAATAAGAGAGTGAATAATAAGGAATAATAAAAGACTATAATAAGGGTGTATTCCCATTCCTATTTCCCTACCAAATAGGGCCATTATATGTTCTCTATCGTTCGAAGCTTCTTCCATGATGCTTACAATTATATATATTATTAATTGTGTAACGAATAATATTTGTCATTATATATTTAACGAATGACTATATAGTGAAGGATCAAGAAAATGTATTGAGAAATTCATTTTGTTATATTGACTGTTCAACGATGGATGCTGAAATATCAAGAGAGGAGAGATTTTGAGGGGAATGGAATTTTTCTAAATGAAACTTATAAAAAAAATCCTTGATATCTCGCAAATATAAGAGAATGGTGTTACAATCGTTTCATCAATATTATTCCGTATTAAAAAACTACTTGTAAAAATGGGATTGTTAATACCAAATACATGTCGTTTGTTTTACATATATACCCTTTATATATAGCAACTTTTTGTCGTCCGCCAGTTTATATATAGCCAATCCTCAAAGAAAGATAGGAAGTTTATGAATAGTGTCCTAAACTCTATCACATTCTTCTTTTCCTTCCATCCTAGCCCTCCCCCTCCATTGTAATTTATAACATTCCCTCCCCTTCTTCTATAATCCTGCTTCACTTATGAACCCAATTGTTGCATCCCTTTCTAAGCGTAATCCGCCCCCCTCTTGTACCTCCCTTCCTTGTAACATAATAACTAGAGATGCAAATGGACGGATGCAAGATATATGTATTATCATATCTTTATCCGTTTCAAATATGAATACGGATGCAGACACAGATAGTGATGTATGTGAAAAATATTTTACCACCACCTTAAAAAATGGATATGGGTGTAAAACAGATGCTATGCATATTAAAAATACTCTATAGATTAGCTTAAATATACATGTACTGTATGGAATACACATGGTAAAAATATACTAAATTTATTTATATAATAGTAATCTAACAAATATGGTGAAAAGGGTAGAAAAGTATGTTATATATCGTTAAAAATAAATATACACCAATATTTATATTATGAAAACGGATATACATATATGGTTGTTGTGGATATCAAAGTGATATGTGTATTCATTTTAAAGTAGATATAGATACGGATGTCAAAATCTATGTAAAATGGATATGATGCCGATCTGATATCAATATATCCATATTCATTTACATCGATCCCTGAATCACCATATCTAACCTAATATATGAGATGCATACCATGCGCATAGATCTTTGGTACCTATTAATAATCATAGAGATCTTGTATCAATTAACAATATATGTCAGGAGAAAATAAATTAAATAATGGAAGCATATATAATAATAATTCATTTTCTTATTGCAATCAACTCATTTACAAAGGGCCAACATAAGGTTGAGTTTCACTACTTTTATAGCGTGTATTCTTCTTATTTGCTTTTATATCTCCCTAATATATGATAAAACATTCTGTTTATACTTTATCTTGTATTTGTGCAACCTTTAGTTGTAATTTTCATGTGGTTCCAATGAAAAACGAAGAACACAATCTCATAATTGTAGTGAACAGTGAACAATGACATTACAATCTCATTATTATATTTAGTGATATTATGTGTGCTATTATTACAATCCGACATGCTATATAATTTATTTTGGGTGTACGTCTTTACGACGTGGCACCCTTTTTTCCTTTCAAAAAATGTTATATAATTTATGATATATACCGGATGGTAGCATTATTAAAGTAACATGATGAACAATGAACAACATCAATGATGTTGAAAATGGTGGAAGCAAACATGTACAAACAATCAAGCAAGCACGAGGACACACGTATTTACAAGGTTCATTTATATTTAGGCTATATACTTGGGCAACAGTGATCAATTTTCACTCTATGGAGAAAGAAGGATACAAAATATACATAGAGCCCTGACCCTAGAGGATTTATATATAATTTCCTTACAAACGAATCGCGAATTTAGATAGATCAAAAAACAGAATAGAAAAGGACTGCTCCTAAAATCTTTAGTGTGGGGCACTACCCCACACCATGGCAGGGGGATACACCTGCTCCCCCCTAGACTGCCCCCCACCCCCCCCCCCCCCACAAGATTGCAAGATCATCGTCTGGTGTAGTATGGTATGATAGAGAGGGGTCTGCATGTAATGGTTCTCCAAATGGGTTCAAAAGAACGGATGGTTAGGATTCAAGTCATATCAACAATCTCCATCTAAAATTGAATCCTCTGACAATCTTTGCTAAGCTTTGTCACGCCACCACCAACCCTTCCACGGGGTTATTGCCAACTATCAACATTGAGCATTTCCAAATACTGTTTGAACTTGCTCCTAAGAACTGCCTTTGCGAACATATTGGCTAGATTATTTGTTACGCTGACCTTCTTCATTGTGATCCTCTTCTCAAAATGAACAAAGTGATATCTGACATTTATGTGCCTTTCAGAAGTTGTAGTTGGTCTTGTAAATAGAGGAGGCTTGATAATGGATTAAATTTCGTAGTTATCGCTTGTTAAAGATGCCACATTTGTTGACCACGCTTTACATATAGCATCAAACACACTCTGATATCACTGGTGAGTTCCTTGGGATCGAGATACCATTGGAGGGGGAGGGGTGCTGTGAGCCTATGACGAGTCAATATACAATAAAAGTTTTTGTAGTTCACTCCTTCATCTGAAATAAAGAATAACCAATTTGCATAATATATCCCTTAGTATAAATAAGTTTCTGTACTATACTTGATATCATTCAATTGTTGCTCCAAAGATTGGATCACAAGTTGATGTAGGGTTGAATAATTTATTAAGTTAGATTTAGGACTCAACCACACCGTCAAGTGATTATCAAGAAGGGATCTCCAGCCTAAGAAGGAGATGGAAATCCTTACTCTAAATGTTGACATTTATTTGACCTCTTAATACAAATCCTCATATAAATAGAGATTCGGAAGTGTCGTGTGAGTTAAGTTAAAGAGTCGACGTAATGAGATAGAGGAAATCCGGACTTGTATTGTAAGCTATCATGATATGTGCACATATCCTCCGACCAGAGACATATGTGTTACTATACATGTAGATATGTACATTAGAAAGACCATTAAGTTGATGGTGTAATCGGTCTATAAACAGTGAGCTGATGTGCATATGAGGGTCTATGAGATACGATCTCTCAAAGGGATCATATAGGTTTGCTATTCAACCGGAAGACATGAGCTCACTTAAGAAATATTGGGATAAACCAAATTCCAACGTTAGTCATCTTGTTTTAAAAACAATACATGATTTGAAGCATATGATAGATACCAACTCCCATTGATCGAATGGGGAACTTATAAATCAAACCATGAAGAAGACAATCCAAAATGGAATCAGAATTTCAGGTTTAATCACGGTCTTTCAATATATAGAATGTATGGGTATTAGGAATACTAGAGGGTTATGTGATCTTAATCGACTGTATGCCTTGACGCTTCCATTCTGAGAGCATGTTTGGATTTTATTGACTCCACTTAATTGACTAGTAATCCAACCTTAGTTCAAATTATGTACATTGATCTGAATAGGATTCAGATGTAATAAGAAGATTGGATATAGTATATGATATGGTCAGGCATCTCTAAGAGGTCATATAAGTCGGGATATGAGATTAGATCTCATTATCCAAGTCACTATACATGGCTTATACAATCGTCATGTTCTTATCTCCAAGTATCTGAGAAGGCCCAATATCCTTGAAAGAGTACAAGAATAGTTCCGTTAGATAATAGCTGAGCATTGTAAAATAAAGAGAAATAGTAAGGATTAAAATAGATTTAATTGTCATAAATAATGTGGATGTACCATGTGTTGAGAGACTTCTTAGATAAATAAATTAGATTTAATATTCATAGATGAAATTAACATGGATAATACTAATTGTTAATAATGTGGATATCATCAACAATTTCATACAAGGAATTAATGTGAATAAGATTCACAATTTAAATATTAATGTCAATTAGATTCACATTTTACAATTAAATATAAATGATATATATATATATGGATGGAAGAATATGATTCATAAAATTCAATGGTCTGATTTTAATTATCGTAAATAAATTGAAATTATTTTGATGATAATCCTAACAAGAAATACAAATTAAATTGGCGTGATATTTGATTTCACCATATATTAGGAAGAGGAGAAGACTGCTTCTCCTAATGAGTATTCTTTATCAAACAAATCCACGTACTTTATAGTTTTAATTAACATTAAAATGAATTAAATTTGGACTCACATCGAAGAATTCATTGTCTATTCGATTGGTATGTGGCAACAAATAAATTAATATTTGTTGCCGTGTCTCACGTAATTAAATATATAACAACACATAATATTATTTATTCGTAAATTTGCTAATAATATATTTATTTTTATATTTTTAGCAATAAGTCATGTAGTAATAATGATCGTTCTTTAGCATGGGCCCTTCTTTAACCAAGCAATCGAGCTATTATGTATCTAGTAATTTCTCTCTCGCTAATGATGCTTTGATCTTTTTCTTTTGAAAATAGCTATTCGTTAACTTTTTCTTCAGTCATTACTAATATACTAATTTCCAACAAAAAAATTAATGAATAATCCCTATTACATGAGCATTTAGTAATGAATATGGCATTTGTTCTGAATTACTACATATTATTTCAAAACAAATGATAGTTTTTTCTTATATATTTAACACTAAAAAAATATGACAAAGAAAATTCAACCAATCTGTTATTGTTATTGTTGGCCTATTTTGTTGCAGCGGAATCTATTGTATTTATTTATATTCGTCTCGATTAGAAACCTTCATTCCACATCCACGTTAGATGCGTCTGAAGTTGATAAGGTTCTAAAAAATTTCTGCTAATCTTGAAAGGATCAAACCTCAATCTATATTGATGTTTAGTTATTTAAAACGAACAAAATCAAACAAGATAAGATTGTTCAAATTCAACTTTTTAAAAGTGGCTTATCACACATATTCTATTCCCGAGTCCTCTCCAATTTCCACTGAGATGATGAAGCATAATGATCCTCTCTATTATTGTTATTTTTATCTGTCTCCCAACATAAATGTAAGCCATATCTTTTCTTAGAAAAAGATGACGTCAAAGCAACATGATGTGACTCGATATACGAGTCTCACATGGAAGAATTGTGTCAATTTTTTATTTATCATAATATCACTATCATGGCACTCACGTCTCTTGTAAGGATTGCCCATCCTCTTCATCAGCATTGAAGGTGATTGAAAGATTATAATGATAATAATAAAATATAGTTATGTCTGAATATGAGATATAAAAAACAATATAGATTGCTAAATAAATACGCAAGGCATTTGGAATGAATGGTACAACTTATTAAATAGACTTAGACTTCTGAAAGGCATATATATTCATATATATATATATATATATATATAGTATACCACTCGAATTTCATCAGAAACGGAGGATCCTATGTCCTTCATTTAAAATAGATAATTTTAACTGTCTAAACGTTGTTGTAATCGATCTATACTAGATGAAGGATATATGAGTCTCCGTTTCTAACGAAATTCGAATAATATACTATAAGGATATATATAAATATACGCGGTGATATTTTGCATAAAAATAAAAAATACAGGAAAATGGCATTGGGATAGCCGATGGCATCCCATCAACCCTTGTTTTTTTTAAAAAAGTTGTCTTCTTGGGGGGAATACAACTTTATCCATCCTCTGATCATAATTCATTTTTTCTTGATAATTGTAACAAGTCTAAGCCTATTTATTAGCACTCTATGCGAATTTGTTAATTTAAATCTTAAACTGCACTTACTGTTAAAAAATCAATGATGTTCATATTATAGCATTTAAAATCGATGTTCATATTATAGCATTTAAAATCATCGCCATAATATAATATTTAGTGATTTTTACCCCACGAATCATATAAACTTGTTAAATGACTTCTACGACCTTGCAACATCGATATTCTTCCCTCAATCCCATAAGCTTGCTCCATCTTACCAACGAACCCGTCGTTAAATTTACTTTTACTGGAGTCAATATTTTGGGTTGATCTAACCACGAAGCATTAGATGGTAAATCTTCCACCTCCCCATTTTCTTCTTCCTCTTTCATCTTCTTCTTCCTCCATTCCTCTTATTATCCCTCCTCTCTTTATTCTCTCTCTCTCTCTCTCTTCGTACATCTCTATTCATCCACCAAATTAAAAGAAATCTATATTCACAAATAAATCATATCTTTTGATCACAAAAATGATTTTTTTAAAAATTCGGGGTGATTTCTTGAATCGATTGACCAAATATTTGAGGCTACTAAACAAATTGATGAGATGATATTGGGCTCTGTTGCATCCTCCGACTGAACTCAGTGCAACGAAGAGAGGAGCAATTGCAGGTGTGGCGGAGAGCATGGCAGTTGTGGTGGGTGAGGATGAGGTTGGGATGAGGGAGAGGACGAGGAGGCGGTGGAGAGGAGGTTGGGATCGGGTAGGTTGCGACTTGGGAGAGGAGGAGGTCGGGGTCAGGAGGCGGCGGGGGAGAGGAGGAGGTCGGGATCGGGGAGGCAGTGGGAGAGAGGAGCAGCTGCAGTTGCAATGGGGAAGGAGGAGCAGCTGAGGCTACGGCGGGAAAGAGGAGCAGCTGCAAGTGCAGCGAGGAGCAGAGCATTTGCGATGGGAGGGGCTGGAGGAGCAATCGCCCGCGGGTGGAGGAGCAAGGGGAGGGGGAGGAGGTTGAGGGATAGGGGAATGGGATGGAAGGATGAAGATGGTATTGTTTGGAATTTTTTAAACAGAGAGGGGTAATACGCAACTCATTTTAATAGAATTCGATTAAATTTAACGGGTAAATGGATGTGAGATAACCACGAGGTTCATTGGGTAAGGGTCAGCAAGTTTACGAGGTCAACGGAGGAATATCGATGTTTCAATGATCATAAAAGTCGTTTAATAAGTTTATAAGTTTCATAAGGTAAAAATCCCTAACATTTACTGTTGTTATTAAAGTTACGTTACTATTTTACCTGTTTGTATAATTAATGTGAACACTAGTTATTTATAGGTCCATAAGACTTTCAGCTCAGGACAAATTCGAGCCTACTCGTTTAAACCGGAATCCGGTTTAGGCCATTTCTGACTGAAAATAATATATTGGCACAAAATTAATCACAGAAAAAATCCATATGCGATTTATTCATATATATCTATGTAAATATTTTTAAATTTATTTTTTTATTTTGACTCTTATATTATGGGAACACAAGGTCTGTCAAAAGAATAAAAACTACACCCATTTACTATATAAGAAAAAGAGAAATGTGAACATGATGACAAACGACTGTATTCCCATAAGTAAAAATGCATGCTTTTTTAATTAGAATATAAATTGAATTCGTTGGTGACCATGCTTTATTGGAGTTTTGTCAAATATGTTTCGAGAGCAACATGATTATGTTGAATCCGTTAATGAGATAATCAGGCATGTGAATGAGATGTGTGTCGATGTGAACCGCACTTGACATTATATGTGATGAAGAGATTGTTCATTCCAAAATGATGGAAAAAGGCCACTAAAAGAACATATATTCAAAATATTTCCGTATATATTGTTGTCTTTGCTGAGTTCTCTTCAAAATTGGTGTTATCTCAAAAGAGTCTAACCTATTTGGAAAGATATAAGTTGATCGAGCTACATCCTCTCCTGCACATATAACATTCAAGAAGGTATAATTTTCATTACTTAAAGTGATCAAGGCAGGAGCACAACAATCTCAATAATCTATGCTCTTGGAGGAGGGTAAAGGTAAAGTGGTAACATGTAAGTTTTTGTACTTGCCACTGAGATCAATTTCCACATTGCTAATCTCACGCAATATGTTTATGAATGTTGTTTATTGTAATTGCTTTGATTCATCCAAAAAATAGAATGGAGAAGTGGGCATCTAGAAGGAGTTCGATGTGATAATCATATCCAAGGTAGTTGATGAATACATGATTCATCTACTTTATTCTTGTATTTTGTCAAAAATCCTTAACAAATCATGTAAATATTTAATAAACTTGTAAATACAAGTCCTATTAATTAGAATGAATTATTAAATATCAAAAATTCATAAAAATAAGAAAAAGAAACAAGAAATACGAGAAACACATAATGTAAATTTGTAAATATGTACATAATCTCTCAGAAAATCTGGGCAAATACAGTTGTAATATGTATTTATGACCTAATTTAGGGACCAAGTCAACCGATAATGATCAGCGAAAAAATGATAAGCAAAAAATAAAGTAGCAGTGTGAATAAGGGGAAAATAAAAGATAACTAATCATTTAACATATAATCAACCCAAACACACATGCCTACTATTTATAAAACTTGAACTAATTATCATTTTTTAATCTTATTTTTTGAGATTTTGTTTATTCAGTGAGTTTATAATATCATAAATAAAAGTACAAAATATATGTCAAAATTCACAATGCACATATATTTATAGAACCCAAACCCTAATTGGAATAATAACTATATTAAAGGTCTCATATTTTTCACTTAGAAACTTTAATTGAGGCATACTCACTTGTAAAGTTTTATTTTGTAGAATTATCTAAATAATAAAATTAGTTTGAACTTAGAGGATTTAAATGGAGGAAGTGAGGTATGTGATTCCTATTATACATTATACAACTGGTAAATATCTATTTATTAATTTATTGTGGTTGTCATGCTTAATTATTACTTTGATCATGTGCTTCCGAAATAAGTTGTAAACCAAAAATAAAACCTACTGGAAATTACTTCATTAAATAAAATACTTTAAAGTACACATGAAATATACCTATAATTTAACTTGTAAAATTAATATTATTTAAATTAAACACCAATGAAATCCAATGTTTGATATTTACTTTATTTTCATAATAAAAGTATATATATTATAATAATATCAAAAGTAACTATTTATTAGTTATATTTGTATAAAATAAATATAACTTGTGTATTCATTCCGATCATTGCTGCCCATTTCTATTCAAACAATTAATCGATCATACATTATACCTTTGATATGATCAATTTGTGGAAGATTCACTTACATTCACCCGTTTTTTAGCCCATAGTCGGAGTAGTTTCATACATAATTCCAAAGAGCTTTGGGTATAGTTGACAATATATTGTATTACCTTGGTTTTTACAAGAGGGTGTGTTTGGTACGCGGGTTAGGGCGTGTTAAACTGGTAGAACGTAACTCATTTTTGTATTTTGGTGTTTCGAAAGAGGGTTAAACTGGAGGTGAGTTTGAAGTAAGTTTGTTGTGATATGATTGTATTTAAGTTTGAAAAGTATGTAGTTATTGTAATGTGATTGTATTAAAGTTTGAAAAAGTAAGTAGAAATAGAGTAGTTAATAATTTTTATATGATATGATGGTATAATATATTATTTTTTGATGGAATAGATAAAAGAGAAATGATTTATTTAATGTATTAAAAAGAGAAAAAAAAAGGGACCCATATGAGAGAGGGATAATGGGTTAAGGGGAGGAAACTCCACAAAGGGGAGTTTACCCTAGCAATCGAACGTGATCTAAGAGTATTTTCAGGATTGTTATATCATCTAGAGAACAAGTTATGAGTGTTTAGAGCCCTAATATCCTAGAGTGAATCATATAATGAAATCTTCGTGCAAATTTCATCATGTGCACTTTTTTCCATTTGATTATCTTTAATTTAAATTGGATTAGATTGATATGTCCAATCGCAAGAATTTTGTGTATATTTAAAGAATAATCAAGGTGAGAACAATTATGTGATTTTACTGATGGGATAGCATTGTGGCACTCCGTTCACTGGCATTCACGGATCCCCTGCGTTACAACTGAAGATTTCACGGTAGACGATCCTCTTTGTTGTTTACTAGGGTGGGTTTTTAATTCCTATTCAAGTTGTGATTTCTTCATTAGACTTCTCTACGGGATCTAAATGATGTAGGAGATCCGTTTTTTATGATTTGATGAAATCCAATAGTTTCTAGGTCGAGGTAGAGCAAGCTCCCAAACTCCGATGATTCACTATATCTCTATTGCTCATTAATGAAGAAGATATAATGCTCATCACATGTTTTGGTTGTGGTTGTTGATTATGAATGGTAGAACAATAGATATGAATCTCATTGGTGTTTTTAATATTATATGTGAAAGAATGATAAGAAAAGATGATTCCTTGTTTATTCAAGAGGTCTAGGGGTCCTTATATAGGACTAAACCCTAGAGGGCTCAAAGGAGAATATTCTATAGAATATTATTTATATAATATAGAATATTATCTATAGAATATTTCCTTAACAAATAGCCACATAGAATATTCTCTTAACATAAAAGTCCTCATGGGGTTACAATATAATATAAAAAAATAAATCTTCTACAATCTCTAACACTCCCCCTCAAGTTGGAGCATATCCATCGATCATGCCCAACTTGGAAGATATCCAGGAAAGGTGCTTCTTTGATAAAGCCTTTGTGAATATGTCTGCAAGTTGAAGATCTGTTGAGATATGTGGTGTATAAATCTTTCCTTCTCGTACAACATCATGAACGAAATGACAGTCGATCTCAATGTGTTTTGTCCTCTCATGGAACACGGGATTTGTAGCAGTATAAGTGGCAGATTTATTATCATGGTATAGAGGAATAGGAGTAGTGATAGCAATATTGAGTTCTTGCAAAAGAGATAGTAACAAGGTAATTTCGCATGTGGCTTGGGCCATTGCCATTCTGCCTCTGCATTGGAGCGGGAAACCACCGTCTACTTCTTGCTCCTCCAAATAACAGGGTTACCTCCTACCATCATCACATAGCCCGTCGTAGAACGATGATCCTCAGTTGAGCTTGCATAATCAGCATCAGCATAAGAAGCAACCTTAGTGTATCCATTTGCCCCATAGAATAGACCATGTCCAGGGGATTCCTTCAGGTAGCGAAGGAACTGAAGAACATCTTTTCAGTGGCTGTAGCATGGTTTCTCCATGTGTTGGCTAGCTCTGTTTACAATATATGATATGTCTGGCCTAGTAAGAGTAAGGTACAGAAGTTTGCCAACCAGGCTTCTGTATCTTGTAGTATCTTCTAAGGCAAGATCATCTAGTGTAGAATGTTTCTTTGGTTCTGCAGGTATGCCAGAGGGCTTGCACCCAAGTAGTTCTGCCTCAGTTAGTATATCTAAGCAGTACTCTCTTTGTGACATATGAAGCCACTTCTTGGTGCGTAAGACTTCTATACCCATAAAATAACGAAGTTGCCCCAGATCCTTGGTGACAAAAACCTTTTGCAGAAAAGTCTTCACTTCTAGCGCTCCTTTATCATCGTCACATGTAACAACCATGTCAACCACATATACAGCTAGTATGACAGTACCTGTTGATAGTTTTCTGAAAAAGACAGAATGGACAGATGTAGTTCTCTGAAAGCCCAGAGTGCTAATCTTTGAACTAAGTTTGTCAAACCATGCCCTCAAACTTTTCTTTAAACCATAAATTGCTTTGCAAAGTCGACAAACATACTCCATCTCGACTTCGTAACCTAGGGGTTGCATCATGTAAACCTCTTCCTCAAGATCACCATATAGAAATGCATTCTTGACATCAGTTGAAAAATAGGCCATCCTTTGTTCAAGGCTACAGAGGGGATAGTGCGAATAGCCCCCATCCTGGCAACAGGTGAAAAAGTCTCGAAGTAATCAACTCCATATATCTGTGTAAAGCCTTTTTCCACAAGTATTGCTTTCAGTCTATCAATAGAACCATCTGGAGAATGTTTTGTAGTAAAGACCCATCTGCAGGCAATAGGCCTGACACCTTCGGGACATGGAACTAGATCCCATGTTACTTTGGAATTGGGAACATCCATTTCTTCATTCATAGCTTGTCACCACTTTTGGTCCTGTAATGCACTATGATAGTCTCTTGGGACAGAGATTGTCATAAGAGCACATGCATATCTTTTTCAGAACATGATAGGCTATCAGTGGACGTGAAATTAGACATAGGATGAATAGTGTATTGCCTCTTTGTTCTGCGTAGGGCAATGGGAAGCTCCTGAGGATCATCCAGAGCAATGTTCATGGGGGCACTTGAAGATGGCGTATTTTCCTGCAACAAAGAAACAGGTAGAGGAACATGAACAAGAGGGGACACATGTTTTCTTTTACAGACAATTGGTGGAGGAGAAATTTCTAATGGTATGTCAGACACAACTTGATTGAAGAAGCGCGTTTGTTCGAAAAAGGTGACATCAGCTGATATATAATAGCGTTTGCCATAAGGATCATAACATCTATACCCTTTCTTTGTTTGAGAATAACCCAGAAAGACGCATTTAATTACACGTGACGAAAATTTATCTGCAGTATGAAAGCTGTGAACAAAAGTTGGTGCATCCAAAAATCCGCAGAGGTAGAGGAAATGGTGAGTCATTTGGATACAATAAGGCAAAGGATGTGGAGCCATTTAGGGAGACAGAGGGAACTCTGTTGATAAGATGGACAACAGTGAGAATAGCATCTCCCAATAGGTTTTGGGGACCTTCATTTGGTGAAGAAGAGAGCGGGCAATGTCAAGGAGACATCGAAGTTTCCTTTTGGCTACCCATTCTGTTGGGAGGTATATGGGCAAGAGGTTTGATGGATAGCACCTTTGGAAGCAAAGAAGGATGTCAAATCATTTTGTGCAAATTTCAATGCATTATCAGAATGAAATATTTTAACAGTAGTGGAGAAGATGTTTTTGACATAGTAAAATAAATTCTTGATAATATTGTTAATTTCTGAACGTTCCTGATGAATACCCATTCATCACTCTTTATTCTTATATTTTAGCTACAAAAACCTTTGCAAATGCATGTAGATATATGTAAATATAAATAATTACCAAAAGCATGCATTGTGTAAAAACCTATAATTAGCATGTTTTTGTGCAAAAATAAAAGAATAAAGATTAAAAAGAAAAAGAGGGAAATATTTAGAATAAATATTGAGCATCCTAACCCAAGGGAGGGCTCAGCATGGGCCTGACCGCATAAAAGCCAAAGTAGAGGGAGATAGGAGCTCATGTGTAAATATTTGTGTAAATACATAAAATTATATTTTCCTCACCCAAAAATATGCTTATAAATATTTTTACATATTTATAAAAGATAAAAACAAAATAAAAAGTTAAAAATCAAAAAGAACAAAAATACCCTTTTACCATGTACATAGACCATGCTCCTACATTTATTTAACCTTGTAAATAAATTAAGCCATTTTCCAAAATTTTTATAAATATTCTATGTTATATTTTGTAAATAAACAAAATAAAAAGAATCAAAATCAAAACAAAACAAAAATAGAAAAATTAAAAATTCAAAAATACCTTGTACATATGCCATGTATATGGATGTACATATCTATTTATTTTACCTATGTATATAAATAATAAAAACAAAATAAAAATGTACTTTTATTCCTTATTTTATTCTATAAATAAATAAAATATAGAATAGGGATAAAATTGTACAAAAATAATAATTTAAAAATCAAAAATCAAAAACCCTAATTATGTACATATACCTATATGGTACATATTATGTATATAGCTCATGTTTATTTCCAAAAATTAATTAAAAATCACAAAAAATAGAAAAAAAGAAAATAAAAATATTTCGTGTTTAAAGTTTTTATTAATTCGACTATTTTCCACCTCAAAATGAATAAACAAATTTGGCAGCTCCTCATTGGTCCACGGGGGTTTGTTGACCCCGGTCAACTTTCCCCGCGGACCCTTTTCCCCTCGGATCTGGTGGATGACCCGACTTCTCCATTCATTTCCCACCTGACCCGACTGCCTAACACCCTAACCCCGGGCTCCGATTGATCCTTGAACATCCATAACCCACGCCCGGGGTGGATCTTAGGGATCCGAGCCGCATGCAGCTCGCCCGACCCCTTCCTTCTCGGACCCCTGATCATATAAAGCCTCGTCTCCGGCGATCTTTTCCCGCATCTTTGATCTTCCCCTCGGCGCCTATGAGCTCCTCCAGCGTCTCTGAGTGACAGCCGTGGCCCCCTGGAGTTGCAGCGAGGCCCGGGCAGCAGGGAGTCACTGATCCGGTGGAGAACACCACCGTGCGCCGCCGCGAGCGCGCTGAGCCTCGGGGAACTCGACGGCCCCTTGAGGCAACGACCGGGAGCTTCATCGGCTCCAGCCCAGTCGAATGCGCCCATCAGGTAGTTTCTTTAGCCCGTAGAGTAGCGTAGAATAGGACTTTTCGATTTGCAGTAGCTTAGCTCCGCCGCCTCCGCCAGCCGTTTCCGTTTACCCATTTAGTCATCCGATACCGCCATCACCTCCGCCAGACTTCTATCCACCTGCTCCGCCCCTTCATTCCCCCTGTCTCGCCTCGGAGCAGGGTTTCGACTCTCCTCCCTCCGTCGCTCGCCGGAGAGCAATCGCATCGCCGCACCAGTCACCCTCCGCCAGCTCTGACGGGTCGAGGCACTTTACCCTCGACCCAGCTTCTTTTCTGTGCAGGTCTCCAGGTCTATCGACCTCATCTGGAGGTCGGAACGTCTTGACTCAGCAGCTCCAGGTTGTTCACGTCGCCGGAGCTCTCTGCAGCTCCTCGTCTTCATCGGAGTGGAGCATTGGGTGCGGGGCTTCACGACAAAGCTTTCCCGCACCTCAGGAGCATCAGACGAGGCTCATCGCGCTCGCAGAGGGCCGGCGAAACTCGCCGGCCGCCAGTTCTTTCAGCAGCCTCGACTACCGTCCGATCGTCCTCAGCGCCCCAGTTGCGATCTAATCCATCCATTCAGGCGCACCGTCACCGTTTGATCATCCAGAGGGTCGATCTCCACCATCCGTGCGGAGAGAGAGGTACCAGCTCGCCTCCACCGTCAGATCGCCACGTGTCCTCCTCTCCTCCATCGATACACCGAGAGTTCAGCCTCCAGCGAACCGTCACCGTCCGATCTCCACGTGGAGGGCTCTTAGTCGTCCCATCCGGCCAGGCTTCCCAAGGGTTAAGGCGCATTCATCTCCATCGTCAGATCAGCCACGCGTCACACATCCGGCCATCGACGATAATAAATATGGGGTAAATTATCCTTAGGCCCCCTTTCTTTCCTGCATTTAGCTTTAGTCCTGTAAATACGTAGTGTAGTTCTTTTACTTTTGTGAAAATTGCACAATGGACCCTGAGCTTTAGTTTATTTGCATTTATACCCCTGTATGTGTGAGCCACGTGCTTCATCACGTGTATTTTTGGGTTATTTGCATTTTATGCCCTTATAGTTCTGGATGGTTCTGAATGAATGAGACTTTTTGAGTAATTGCATTTATACCCCTGTGAACGTTTTTATTACGCATGTGCGTTTAGTTTAGGGTAAATTGCAACTAAGGCCCTCGGACTTTTGGTACGCGTTACCAATTAGTCCCCGGACCTTATTTTCTTTACATATAGGTCCTTGAGTGCCCCAGGCACGCGCTTGGCGCGTGACTTCTTGGGTATTTTGCACTGAGACCCCCAGAACTTTGGGTATTTGCACTTTGGTCCCTGTGCACAACGCCCTCTTGTCATTTTTGAATAAAATATCAAATCACCTCCAAATCCAACGAAAATTTGACACATGGCTCCTGCCATGGTGTAGGATTTTTATAGATTTTTGAGGACATTTCTGACCTTGTTTGCTATTTTTAAAAATTCGAAAACATCTATTTTTGGCACTGTTTAACTTGAAAAATCACAAAAAAATATAAAACCCCCCCTAAAAATTCTATAAAAATTAGGTACTGTTTATTTTGTGTTCCTCGATTTTTTAGCCAATTTTGGCTATTTTTCATCACCGAAAACCCATAAAAACTTAAAAACCCTCAAAAACCCATAAAAATTCTAATAAATACATTAAAAACCCAAAAACAATAACTTTGGTACTCAAATTTTCCTTATTTTACCTAGTTTACAGGAAATCCAGGCCCTTTCAAGGTTCTTAGATATTTTATCTAGGGATTTTGGGCTTGGCTGGACAGTACCGTGCATTTTTGCTACTGTTTGATTTTTAGAAAATAAAATACACATCATAAAAATTCCAAAAATCCACCAAAAACATTAAAAAACATAAAAAACATAAAAATATTTTTGTTTGAATTTTTGCTTGATTTTTGATGCATTAAATAATTTGTCAAAGTTTGCTTGTTTTTGCTTTTCTGATTTTCTTCGCATATTAAAAATTCCAAAAAAATATAAAAATCATTAAAACCACTAAAAAATATTTTGTCTTTTATTTTATTCATTTTTGACTACTTAATAGGCCTTCGGCCAATCCGTGCTCCTTGAGTTTGACCCTGGGTGTTATACCAGGTTAATCTCATAGCAGGACCGCTTTCTGTGCTTGGTTGAATTTATCTTCATTAGTGGTTCATTTTTCATGATTGACACTTCTGAGTGACTGAGGTCGCAACGACCTAATTTCTGTACCTTATACCTTAGTCGCTCGGTTTTTCTGTGTCATCAGAATGGCGCCGTTGCCGGGGAGCACGGCTTAGTAGTCGCTTTTTGAGTTTTCCGCGGCTTTTCGATTTTCGCGGCTTTTTGTATAGATTTCTGTATACATATTTTTCTCATATTTCTGACAATAATATTGGACTGACCACTTCTCTCTGTTTCTTGCGAGGGCCCGAGGATCGAGGCGGCTGATTTCGAGAAGCCGACGCAACCGCGAGACTCGGAGGCGGCTCCCTTCTGCACGGAGCCGCAGGAGAGAGCGAGAGAGAGAGTTGAGTGGGTGAGATTAGATTAGGATTTATTTGATTATTATTGTAATAATACAGGGACTCAGAGACTTGAACTGTGCTTGAATACTTAGCGGGTCTGTTTCGCCGAGCACCGGTGTGCTCGGGGGACCCTTAGGAGATTTTCGCGGTTTTTGACGCGGTTTTCTGCTTCTTTTTACTGCCTTTTTCCGGTGTTTACACGGTTTTTGCTCGAGCCCCTAGACTTAGGAATTTCTGGTGATTGTGCCGTAGTTAGTAGGATCCACACACCTAATTGATTATCTGTTCCCATAGAACGTTAATTGGATCTACTAATAAATCATTAATAAAAATAACTTAGTCGCTTTCCTGAGAGCCTACGCGCCGCGAGCCTACCCCGTCAAGCGCTACTCCTGAACTCGACCTGTCGAGAAGAGGAGGGGTGGGTCTAGACCGGACTCTTTGGATCGAGGGCGAGTGACTGAGTTAGACGGTTCTTCGCTAGAAATTGCTCATCTAGGACTCGGGCTTTCCCGTTGCATCATATAGGTAGTTTCCCTTCTGTCTTTACATTTATGCGCGGATCATATTGCATGTAGAGTGCTGGAGTCAGGTACGCCTTCCTTACTTTGCATGCATCATTGATTTCATCGTGCATCGGCTTTTTCGTCTTCTCCCCCCTGTTTTCGGACTTAATAATCAGGAGAACCGAAAAATTCGTTAGGCGTTTGTTTGATATCTGAAAAATATTAAAAAGAAAAACAATAAAATCGGGACTGCTAATCATACTTGACCTAAAAGACACTTCACGAAAAATCTGTCTTGGGGAGAGTAACCCCCTCCTTATCTGGTTTGGATGAGTGAGAGAGTGATCCGCACATTAGGATAGAGCCTCCGATCTTTTCTTGACTGATTACCGGCTTTCAGTACGGGACAGTCGGTTGAGAAAGATCTGGATACCTATTGACCTCACGTAATCGCTCTGATAGACTGGATGATCACCTAAAATAAAATTGACTAGATAATTGACCGATCCCTTCGGTCTTCAGCTCTGTGTGCGTTGGTGAATTGGGGGTTTGCTTGTTCATCTTGTTTGATTGCCAGATCCCTTCGACCTTTCTCCTCCATCTATTTCCCTCCCTCACCTCCCTTCATTACTCTTTTCTTCTTCTCCCTTATCCCTGGATGATGGATTCCCCTCACTTTGAGCCGACTCTTGCGGCTTCTTCTCCATCCTCTGACCATCACTCCAGTCCACCTTCTAGGGAGGTCGGATCTCCGACCAACCTCCCCCTCCCTCCCTCCCTTTCATCTCATCACTCTGGGCATGCTGTGCGAGACGTCCGAGGATACCAGATAGAGCAGATACGAGACCCGGACGATGCTGTTGCTGAGTTGAGAGCGCACTCTGTTGGTGACCCGAGAGAGCAGTGGAGATCAGCAGACAGATCCCATTCTAGAGGGATGGAGGAGCAGATAGCACATGGAGCTCAGTCAGCTTCTACAGCAGGCCCATTCGTCTTGGATTTGGATTACATTCAGCGACTGCCGACATTCTCAGGAGAGGCGCACGAGGAGCCTTATCTTCATCTGTCCGTTTTCGAGGAGTTTTGTAGATTACAGAGATATTCAGATGTCACTACAGAGGAGCTGATGATGAGGACCTTTCCATTCACACTTCATGACAGAGCCATGAGATGGCATCGCCGATTGGGGAGGACATTCGAGACGTGGTGAGAGCTACGCCGAGAGTTTCTACAGAGATACTTTCCCTCACGTAGAACAGATTTCATGCGGTCTTTGATCATGGACTTTTCAGTTGAACCCCAGGAGCCATTGCACGAGGCATGGCCGAGGTTTCTTGACCTCTTGAGGAGATTTCCAGACCATGGACTTCCACTGACAGATTTGATTGAGATCTCCATGCGGGGGATGACCGCAGAGCAGCTTGCACTGGTGATTACCACATGTGGCGGTTCACACCGCAGTTCCGACATTCACTTCCTGGATACCATCTCGAGGCTACTTTCACAGAGTTCTTCTTCACGAGATGCTTCGGTCGGCACAGCACATGAGAACGATGCAGTACCAGTGCGGTGTGTCACTTCACATGGTGAACCAGCTTCTACACACCAGCCCGAGGATTTGGATGATGCAGCACCACTGACAGAGGAGATGACTGTGACAGCAGAGGTTCGGACCCAGAGTCTACTCGAGTTTCCGTTGACCTTCCAGTTAGAGTTCGAGTCAGCCCCAGAGTTCCCTGTTGACGAGTCTTGGATATCAGATCTTCTGATACTCCAGGAGCCGGAGGAGCCCCAGCTTTTGCAGTCGTTGATTCAGACACTTCAGATTCCAGTCCCGGAGGAGTCAGTTTCCTTCCTGCAGAGACACTTCTTGGATGCAGACAGTCACCAGGACTCAGTTCAGCAGCCACAGCTTGATGAGGGACACCACTTTGAGAGTACAGACACAGAGAGTCCCGTCTTCGAGCCTTTTGTCCTCCACTTTGTTGAGACAGATACACTTTCTGAGGACCAGCTGACAGCCAGCATAGCCGCAGAGCGAGGATCAGCCACAGACACTTTGCCAGCTTCCGCGATGTTGACTAGTACCTTCTCCTGTTTCCAGATTGCCGAGATCTACACTTTTGATGATGATGCAGCCTGGTGCACTGAGTGGATACTTGATAGCAGTGCAGATGCCGATCTAGACCCTGATCCTCTTCTAGTCACTTCTGATCTGGCATCTCTCCCCGAGGGTTATCTGCGGAAGGATGCCGCACATGATGAGTACTCGGGTTCACCTGCTGAGAGTGTTTCCGATCTGGCGGAACACGAAACCGAGTCGTTAGATCATTCTGATTCTGAGTCTTCTCACGTCGACGACCCTCGCGAGGATGAGCCCATTCTGGAGATATTCGATGATTTGCCTGATCTGATTCTATTACATGCATCGGATATCATTCTGCTTAGAGAGTCTCCTGATCCTGATTGTCCACACCTGTTTGAGACACTCATTGACGTGGAGGATTCCATGACTGATCCATCCTTCTCCACGTTTGATTTCTTCGGCTCTATACTCTCACTCCAGTATGATCCAGAGCCACTGATTTCTTTTGTACTACCGGATCCTGATTACTTATGCTCATATCATTGGCCGGTAGCAGACACCCGCCTGATTGCATACCTGGGTGTCTTACTTTACACTGTTGAGTTCGTCGTTGTTCTCACACAGAGACTGCGACGACAATACGGCATTCGACTTACCGATGTCGTCCTGAACCTTGATACTGCGTTGTCCTAGCCTTTGTGCCCAGCTAGGGGCGTAAAATCTAGCGCTTGTTGAGAGGCACCTCAACATTGTACTCTTTTGTATATACGTGTTTCGTCTTGTTTGATCTTTCTTTCTTCCGTTCTTGTTCTCACCCCAGGTCTCGCGTAGGATTATCTTTGCTATACTTAGGATATTGCTCATCCTAAGTATAGGGGGGTGGAAACACTGGGTTGTTCATTCGTCTGTTTCATCACTTCTGTTTTGTTGCCTATACTTAAGGTTCTCCACCTTAAGTATAGGGGGAGTGATGTCCTCCTTCTTGTATATATTCGTGATTTTCTTCATTCTTTCTGCTCCTGTTTTGCTGCCTATACTTAGGGATATTTTACCCTAAGTATAGGGGGGGCAGATTCTGTATCTTCTTCACTCGGATTTCCCTTCATGTACAGCTTGCTATACTTAGGATTAGTTAATCCTAAGTATAGGGGGAAACCACTGAGTCCCTCTCATTCTATTCATTTATTCATTCCCGTACTTAGCCATTCCCTTTCACTTCCCTTTTACTAAGCACGAGTTATGTCTTCTTCATCGCTCTTGATCACTCTGAGGACATCGTTCGAGCTAAGTATAGGGGGGGTGTGTATATATTTCATATATACTTTAGCCATAACTCGTACTTTGTGTGAGTGTGTTAATAAATAAAATGGCTAAAAATCATAAAAATTAAAAATTTTTCATGTACATAAACTTCTTTTATCTTGCACATACATAGCTAGTGTACAAAGTATTTTTGTAAAAATGATTTCAAAAATCTTCTGTGTAAAGTTTGTGTACATATTTTTGTATCAAAATTATGTATATAGTATAAAATTTTTCCAAAATGTTTTGAAAAATCAAAGTTTGCAAAAATCTTGTGTAAATGTTTGTAAATGTTTGTAAATATCTTTTTGCAAAACTTGCACCTCATGCATCATTCATCCATGATTTCAAAACATTTTTCAAAAATTTTGCATGATTGTAAAATATTTGTAAATAGCATCTTGTGTACATATATGTATGTAGTTTTTCCTGGATGAGAGTTGACATTTAAACCAAGCCTGGAATTAAATTGAGAAATGGAGCTTGAAAAAGATCTTAATCCACTTAACTTCAAGAGGAACCTTATAGGATTTAGGGTTAAGGCTTTTCAGGTCCATAAGGACTTAATTCTTTGAGTCCACTAGGCTATGAGCATATGTCATCTTGATGAGCCTAAGTAGAGCACTTAACAACACACGCATGACTCTTAGAGACAATGGCTTGACTTGCACTTGCACTTTACACATGGCTCTCCACGGATGAGGTGGTGAGGAGGCAGTCTCCTTTGGCTTGGGGTAGCATATGAGGGTAGTACTTCTAGGCGGAACCTCTCTTCTTCTTTTAGTGAAGGAAGTGCGTCTCAACTTGGTCTAGTGGTGATGAAGGCTAAAGACAGAAGCTGTGGGTTGCAATAAAGCTTCAAAAGAGGGATAGTCTACTGGCTCAAGAGGAAAATTTCTTGTATATATGCTGCACCATGTAGATATGCTGTATAGAAGTCCTTGAAAAAAATGCAAAAATGCAAAAAGAACTCCAAAAAAGTGGTGGGTCGGATTGAAAATTTAATAACCCCCCCGGAGTGTATATAGTCAAATAAAGCAAAAGCTTATGGTATCAATGTTACATCTCATGAAGCTTGCAGCGGGAGACTTAGCTACACTGGCTAAGCTTCCAAAAAGTCTATACTTCTTCCCCCTTCTCTTGAGCCGGTTGCACTTGAACTTAGAAGGGAATACCCCGCTTCTCGAGGAAAGAGTTGCTAGACCGAGGTATTAGAGTTACCAGGTTGAGGGAGGTTGTTTCTTTGTTACTTCTGAGGTGGGGAGCCACATATCACTTACACTGCATGGAAAGATTCATGGTCATTAGAGTTTGTGTATGTAGACTTGTTCTGATCTGGTTTATTGAGGAGTCTTGTCCATAGATTGGTGGAACTTAGAGGCTGTTGGGTTTTAAGCTTAAGTCCAAATAAGGTTCCGACACATTAATAATCCAAAGATCTGATCAAGCTCCATATCCCAATTTAATGAAGGCAAGTTTAATAATCAACCTTCATCCATGTACATCCTCTTTTTCTTTTTCTTTTTCTTTCTTTTTCACTTCTTTTTCAAATAAGTGTTTGCTAAGGGACTAGCAAAGTTAAGTATAGGGGGTGATGAATACCCATTCATCACTCTTTATTCTTATATTTTAGCTACAAAAACCTTTGCAAATGCATGTAGATATATGTAAATATAAATAATTACCAAAAGCATGCATTGTGTAAAAACCTATAATTAGCATGTTTTTGTGCAAAAATAAAAGAATAAAGATTAAAAAGAAAAAGAGGGAAATATTTAGAATAAATATTGAGCATCCTAACCCAAGGGAGGGCTCAGCATGGGCCTGACCGCATAAAAGCCAAAGTAGAGGGAGATAGGAGCTCATGTGTAAATATTTGTGTAAATACATAAAATTATATTTTCCTCACCCAAAAATATGCTTATAAATATTTTTACATATTTATAAAAGATAAAAACAAAATAAAAAGTTAAAAATCAAAAAGAACAAAAATACCCTTTTACCATGTACATAGACCATGCTCCTACATTTATTTAACCTTGTAAATAAATGAAGCCATTTTCCAAACTTTTTGTAAATATTCTATGTTATATTTTGTAAATAAACAAAATAAAAAGAATCAAAATCAAAACAAAACAAAAATAGAAAAATTAAAAATTCAAAAATACCTTGTACATATGCCATGTATATGGATGTACATATCTATTTATTTTACCTATGTATATAAATAATAAAAACAAAATAAAAATGTCCTTTTATTCCTTATTTTATTCTATAAATAAATAAAATATAGAATAGGGATAAAATTGTACAAAAATAATAATTTAAAAATCAAAAATCAAAAACCCTAATTATGTACATATACCTATATGGTACATATTATGTATATAGCTCATGTTTATTTCCAAAAATTAATTAAAAATCACAAAAAAATAGAAAAAAAGAAAATAAAAATATTTCGTGTTTAAAGTTTTTATTAATTCGACTATTTTCCATCTCAAAATGAATAAACAAATTTGGCAGCTCCTGATTGGTCCACGGGGGTTTGTTGACCCCGGTCAACTTTTCCCCGCGGACCCTTTTCCCCTCGGATCTGGTGGATGACCCGACTTCTCCATTCATTTCCCACCTGACCCGACTGCCTAATACCCTAACCCCGGTCTCCGATTGATCCTTGAACATCCATAACCCACGCCCGGGGTGGATCTTAGGGATCCGAGCCGCATGCAGCTCGCACGACCCCTTCCTTCTCGGACCCCTGATCATATAAAGCCTCGTCTCCGGCGATCTTTTCCCGCATCTTTGATCTTCCCCTCGGCGCCTATGAGCTCCTCCAGCGTCCCTGAGTGACAGCCGTGGCCCCCTGGAGTTGCAGCGAGGCCCGGGCAGCAGGGAGTCACTGATCCGGTGGAGAACACCATCGTGCGCCGCCGCGAGCGCGCTGAGCCTCGGGGAACTCGACGGCCCCTTGAGGCAACGACCGGGAGCTTCATCGGCTCCAGCCCAGTCGAATGCGCCCATCAGGTAGTTTCTTTAGCCCGTAGAGTAGCGTAGAATAGGACTTTTCGATTTGCGGTAGCTTAGCTCCGCCGCCTCCGCCAGCCGTTTCCGTCTACCCATTTAGTCATCCGATACCGCCATCACCTCCGCCAGACTTCTATCCACCTGCTCCGCCCCTTCATTCCGCCTATCTCGCCTCGGAGCAGGGTTTCGACTCTCCTCCCTCCGCCGCTCGCCGGAGAGCCATCGCATCGCCGCACCAGTCACCCTCCGCCAGCTCTGACGGGTCGAGGCACTTTACCCTCGACCCAGCTTCTTTTCTGTGCAGGTCTCCAGGTCTATCGACCTCATCTGGAGGTCGGAACGTCTTGACTCAGCAGCTCCAGGTTGTTCACGTCGCCGGAGCTCTCTGCAGCTCCTCGCCTTCATCGGAGTGGAGCATTGGGTGCGGGGCTTCACGACAAAGCTTTCCCGCACCTCAGGAGCATCAGACGAGGCTCATCGCGCTCGCAGAGGGCCGGCGAAACTCGCCGGCTGCCAGTTCTTTCAGCAGCCTCGACTACCGTCCGATCGTCCTCAGCGCCCCAGTTGCGATCTGATCCATCCATTCAGGCGCACCGTCACCGTTTGATCATCTAGAGGGTCGATCTCCACCATCCGTGCGGAGAGAGAGGTACCAGCTCGCCTCCACCGTCAGATCGCCACGTGTCCTCCTCTCCTCCATCGATACACCGAGAGTTCAGCCTCCAGCGAACCGTCACCGTCACCTTTAATAGGAAAACCCAAGATGATCAACCGTAGTCATCAACAAAGACAGCAAAATATTTATGACCACTTAGACTTCGGATAGGACAAGGTCCCCAGATATCATAGTGAACAAGTGCAGAAGGAGTATGGCGACGAGGCTCAGTCCGTGCAGGAAAGGAGGCTCGATGATGTTTCTCAAACTAACATGCTTCATACTCAAAGGGTTTCAGCATAGAAAGTTCAGGGAACATCATGGAGAGAGCTTTAGTAGAAGGGTGACCAAGACGAATGTGCCATAGAAAAGGATCTTCAGAGATGGAGACCGCACCAACAAAGTTGGAATAAGAATGGATGTCGAGGTAATAGAGGTCGTTCCACTCATGACCCCCATTAAAAAGCTTCCTCGTCCAGATCTCCTGAAAATAACAACAAACCTCGTCAAAAATAACACAATAGTTAAGCTGACGACATAGCTTCTGTACTGATAGAATGCTGAGAGGAAACGCAGGGGCACAATGAACATCTTTTAGATGTATCTTGGAAGAAAAGTTGACAGTACCAACAACAGTCACTGGGGAATGATCCCCATTAGCAAACCGAACAGTCTTCACAAAGGAAGATGGCTGGGAGGAGGTTAGCAAACCTCCTTCTCCTGTCAGATGGGTAGAGGCTCCAGAGTCAATAATCCATGCATGCTTTGAGGTAGAGACAGAGTTTGCTATTGTACCTGAGGTAGTAGCCAGGTTAGCAGTAGGAGCAGAAGAATTACTATCAGAAGGACTATATTCTTGGGCGAGCATATTCAGAATTAGTGAATGGGGTTTATGCCTCGCTGGTTTGCTGAGTAGATGTTTCTGCAGTTGCATCATATGATACTTCATCATAGGCATTGTTAGCATTAGGTTTCATCCCAAACATTGCCCAACAACAATCATAAGGGTGATTCCAGCGTCCACGGTGTATACATGATGGATATCGAGCAGAAGAATCACAACCACATCCACGATTGCGTCCGTGTCCAAAGTCACAGTTGTATCCAGATTCATGACCACGTCCATGCCCAGAGTCACGTCCCCGCCCTCCTTGATGGTTATGACGCCCTCTGTATCCTGAGGAGGTATAGTGGGTCATCGTCTCTATAGAGGTGTGGGTGGCAGAGTGCTGAATTAGAGCCTCTAGAACCTGTAAGCGTCCAAAGATAGTATCAAGAGTAGGTAGAGTATCAGCCATCAGAAACTGATCTTTTACAGGCTTATATTTTGAAATTAGCCTCGAGAGAAATATGTTAACCTGTCATTCAGCACGTTCTCCTACTTGTTTATCACAACATGCAGGCTGAAAAATAAGGAGTTCCTCAAAAAGGCTTGTAAGAAGCCTGTAGTATTCGATAAGACTTGATCTCCATGAGTAACAGACCAAATCCTTGTGTATATGTCCGACAAATGAGACTTAGTCGTCTTCTGAGAATATCTACGCTCAGGGTTTTCCCACATTGCCTTAGCGGTGTCTTTGTAAAGAAGATTTACAGCAATGTTTGGATTGTCATTGTTCGTCATCCAAGTGATAACTTGATAATTATCAACAAACTAAGTTTCATAGTCCTTATCAGTTTCTGCAGGTGGAACTTTTGTAAGAATGTAGCTCTTGCGCTGGCCACCAACAAACACTTTGAAAGATCGAGACCATAGAACATAATTTTTGGAGCCCTCCAACTTGATAGAAGTGCCATGTACCAGCAAAGAAGAAGTAGGGTACATGGGCTTGATCTCGGCAGATGTCATCGTGGCGGCTTAGGTCAAGAAAAAGTGACCTAGAGAGTATATCTTGCCTCAATTTATCATCAAATATCTAAACCCTCTTTAAGGAATAAGAAGGATGAGGCAGTGATAGTTTGATAGCATAAGAGGGGGCCTAGCGGAGTCATCCTGGAGACGTAAGGAGGCCCTGGGAGGGTGATGAGCGACCCAAGCGACTAAGGTAAGAAGGTATCAATGGTCGTTGCGACCTCAACCTCTTGGATCGGACTCAATCAAAAAAACAAAGACCACCAAGTACAAAAAAAATCAACAAATCAGATCAAACAGCAGTCTAGCTATTTATTTTACCTGGTAAAGCTACTAGGGCCGAACATAAGGAGCACGGTTTGGAAAAACTTACAAAATAGTCGGGATTCAAAGATAAAATAAATAAAATATTTTTAGTGGATTTTTATATTTTTCATTTTTTTGGAATTTTTATATTAAGAAGAATGTAAAAGAAATAAAAAAGGACACAAATAAATATTTATTTAACACACCAAAACAAGTCAGAAAATTAAAATAAAAATATTTTTGGTTTTTACAAATTTTCAAGTGTTTCTGATATTTTTCTTAGATTTTTCTGATTTTTAGTTGATTTTATAAAAATAGGGCTTTCAGGATTAGCAGTCCTCGACCTCTTTCAAATAGCACTGCATGCTGGCTGGGCTGCGCGTCTTCGGCATCCGGCTGCTTGATTGATGAGATTCCTATCTAGGCCTACCTGCGCTGATTATGGTCTGAGGGGGGCTTTCAGAAAGAATATATTATCCTAGGTCTGTCGTAGATAAGATGGTTTCTTCTGGCGATATTTAGAGACCAGGGTCAAAAGGACGTTGTGAGGCTAGCGGAAAGAGCGAAGAAAGGACGTGGACACTAAGCAATAGAGCCCAGGCCCCCAATTAATTAAGGTTAGCCCATGTATGGTCTTAGCAGCTCTTTGACCTGCTGAGTCTGAGGTCAGATCTGAGGAGCATGTTCCTGACTCTGTGGATGCAGGTGAGGCTGGTGGCGAGGTCTAGGGTCTGAGCAGCGTACATCTAACCCGCAGGATGCAGGTGAAAATTCTGGTGACGTGGGGAAGATGTTGATACTGATAGTGATTTGCTTTTTCCATTGCCAAGATAAAGGGGCAGAGGACATGCAAGAGTATTTACAGTACCATGCATCCCAGATTCGTATATATAAAAATGTAAACTACTGTGTATCCAGATTCAAAAGGCTATTTAAAAATATCTAAATAGCCTATAAAATTCCAACAACAATTTTATTGCAAACTAAAGATAAAACACTAACTACAGAAACTGGAAATGCATTTTTTGAATTTTTGTGAACTTTTAATGATTTTTCTAAGTTTTTTAGTGTTTTTCAATTTTTAGGATTTTTATAAATCTAAATTCTACGAAAATTGAATTGAGTAAAAAATACAACAAAACAAACACACAGTAGTTTTTTTATTTTTTAGAGGTTTTTAATATTTTTAGTTGATTTTTAAAACTGAACAGAAGTAAATTTTTAGGATTTTGAAATTTTAAAAATGGAAAATGAAAACAAAATGAGTCCAAAAAATCATAGAAGTTTTTACATCATGGCAGGAGCCATGTATCCAAATTTCATGAATTTTGGATAACGTTTGATACTTATTTCAGCCAATCAAAACCATACAGCACACAAGGACCTAGATGTAAATATGGAAAAGTATTCAGCCAAATAATAACATGTGTAAGGATTATAGGGTTGAATATGTAAAAATCCCAAATTGCACGAGGGCGTCTTATGAATCAGTTAAACAGGGGTATAAGTGTCATTCCAATTTATAAAAACTCAAACAGTAACAATCATGAAGTTTAGGAGAAAATATGCAAATATACCAAATAGCACGTGACAGACCACGTGTAACACATGTAGAGGGACTATTTTGCAAACAAAAGAAGTACGAGGTCCTGAGTGCAAATTATCCAAAATAAAAGCAACGGCTAAAAATATTTACAGGACTAAACGGAAATGTAAACAGTGCGAAGGGCCTAAGTTTAAATTACCCTTTTTATTAATGATCCAACGATCGAGGGGACTTCACTTAAGATCGGACGGTGGAGATTCTCAGATACCCCTTCGATGATGGACGGCTCCGATCTGATCCTCAGATGGATCGGGTGGTCGAGATCCTTGGATGATGGACGTCTGAGATTAAAATTGGCGGGGAAGCTCAATCCAATGGCTGGGAAGCTCCCAGGAAGAACACCGATGAACTCACCTTCGGCGAGCTTCAATTGGTCGATATGCATAACTGGGATGTCCTCTGGAGCTGCTGGGATGGGCGAAACGATGCTGATGACTGTCTGCAGCTACTGATCTGCTCCGATGAGGCTGGGGGCTCCTGGAGTGCCCTGTGACGTTAGGCACCTGGATCTACTGTGCTTCAGTAGTTAAACCTCCAGATGAGGTCCTCTGGCATTCAATCCTGCATAGGAAGACTGTTGGGTTGAGGGCTAAATGCCTCGACCCGTTAACGGGCGAAATGGAGTGAAGGATGAGGTAGGTGATAACCTAAAAATCTCGAAGACCCGGGTGAAGGTAATAAGACAAGGGTCGTTGCGACCCGGATCTCAGAGGATAGGTCTATCAAGAAAAATGAACCACTCGAAAAATACGTAAAATCGAAACAAAGCGGTCCTGCTATGATATTAACCTGGTATAGCATCCAGGGTCGAACACAAGGAGCACGGATTGGCCGAAGGCCTACGAAGTAGTCAAAATGAGTAAAATAAAAGGCAAAATATTTTTTTTAGTGGTTTTAATGATTTTTATAATTTTTTGGAATTTTTAATATATAGAGAAAATAAGGAAAGCAAAAGCAAGCACACTTCAACAAATTATTTAATGCATCAAGAAGCAAGCAAAAATTCAGACAAAAATATTTTTGTGTGTTTTATATTTTTTTATGTTTTTGGTGAATTTTTGGGATTTTTCTGATATTTATTTTAATTTCTAAAAATCAAACAGTAAGAAAACCAAGGGGTACTGTCCAGCCAAGCCTAAAGTCCCTAAATAAAATATCTAAGGACCTTAAAAAGACCTGGAGGTAATTTTCCTGTAAAATAGGAAAAACAAGGAAAATTTGAGTACCAAAATTATTGTTTTTGGATTTTTAATGCATTTATTAGAATTTTTATGAGTTTTTAGGTGTTTTTGAATTTTTAGGGTTTTTAAGTAATGAAAAATAGCCAAAATTGGCTAGAAAATCAAAGAACACACAAGAAACAGAACCTAATTTTTATAGAATTTTTAGGGGGGTTTTATATTTTTTTGTGATTTTTCAAGTGAAACAGTGCCAAAAATAGATGTTTTTGAATTTTTTAAAAATAGTAAATAAACTCAGAAATGTCTTCCAAAATTCTCAAAAATCCTACAACATGGCAGGAGCCATGTGTCAAAGTTTTATCGAATTTGGAGATGAATTGATATTTTATTCAAAAATCAAAAGGGGGCACAGTGCACAGGGACTTAAGTGCAAATACCCGAAGATCCGGGGGTCCAGGTGCAATTTTCCCAGCAAGTCACGCGCGTGGCACGTGCCTGGGGCACTCAGGGACCTTTTGGTAATAAAAACAAGTCCTAGGACCTTTTGGTAACTCGTACCAAAAAGTCCAGGGGCTGTTATGCAAATAACCCACTAAAAGGCGCACATGCGGAAATAAAACGTTCACAGGGGCATATATGCAATTACCAAAAAGTATTCATTCATTTAACACACAACCAGAACTGCAGGATTAATATTGCAAATACACCAGACAAAGCACGTGGCGAAGCACGTGGCTCACACATACAGGGGCATAAATGCAAATATAAACAAGCACGAGGTCCAATGTGCAATTTACCCTACGTAAATAAAACGCATAAAATATTTACAGGCTGAAAGTAAAAACATAAACTACGAGGGGGCCTAAGGTAAATTACCCCTTTATTACGTCGACGGCTGGATGAGCGCCACGTAGCTGATCTAACGACTGAGGACGGCGGGCGCTTCTCTTCTTCCGCACGTGAGCCTGATCGACGGCGCAGAGGGGGCCACGTGGGAGATCTAACGGCCTCGGGTGCTGGTGGTTCCCTCTCTCTGCTCTAACGGTCCGGATGAAGCTTCGAGATGATCAACGGTGTCTGCTCCTCGATGAATGGGCGGTGACGATTGAAACTGGAGCTCCGAGGGCTATCGGACGGTGATGGAGGACCCTCGAAGAACAGGTGGCCGGCGAGGTTCGCCGGCCTCGTGTGCGTGCTGTGGGCCTCCTCAGCTGCCTCTGAAGATCGGAGAAGGTCGGCGATGATGTCCCGCAGCTGGTGGTGGCCTCCGATGGCCCAGCCGAGCCCTGGAGGGGCTCCGGCGAGGTCGACGGAGGGGAAGCTCCTGGACTGATGTTGGGAAGCCTCAGATGGCCTCCTCGTGACCTGCAAAATAACCCAAAAGCTTTGCGGGTCGAGGGCAAAGTGCCTCGACCCGATGAAGCGGCGTGAAGGTGAACTGTGGGTCGGGGCGAGCGAGCTCCGGCGAGCGGAGGATGGAGGAGCTCGAACCCCAGCTCCTGTGCGAGCTGGGTTGAACGAAGGGGTGGAGAAGGTGCGTCGAGGGATGGCGAAGGTGACAGTGTGTCCCGATGACCGAGAAGATACGCGATATGGTCGGAATCAAAGGAACGCGGCGGAACTACGATTTGGGGGAAACTAAAAATTAAACGAAATGGGAAGGCTAGAAGGATACCTGGGTGGTGTGGAAGACTGTGCTGGAGCTAAGGTAGCTCCTGGTCGTCGCCTCGAAGGTTGTCAAGGCCTGAGGCTCGAGCTCCTGCACGGGGCGGAGAACGGCGGCGCAACGTCGCCGGATCAGTGGTCCGGCCACCTCCTCCTCACTGCTACAAGGGCAATCGCGAGCTGTCACCTCAGGGATCGCTATGGAGGTCACGGGAGTGAGAGTGGAGAGCCAAAGATGGCAATAAAATGCGGCGGAGCTCAGGTTATATACTGCTAGGGGTCCGGGAAGATGACGATCGGGCGAGCTCAGGAGCGCGCGGATCCCGAGGGAGCGGCTCTGGCGAGGATGCCGGATGCGAGAGGAGTGATCCGGACCCGGGGTTTGGTGGGTTGGCGGTCGGGTCATCCGTGGAAAAAGGGGAGAAAACGGGTCGGGCACAGGAGACCCGGCTCTGGTGGTCCTGGGGGGGGGGGGAGTTGACCGGGGGTCAACAATCCCCCGTGGACCAATCAGAGCCCACCAAGCTTATTTATTTTGATTCATTTTTTTGGGTTAGATAATGACCGAATTTTTAAAAACTTAAAACATGAAAAATATTTATTTTATTTTTCTCTATTTTTTGGTGATTTTTAATTAATTTTTAGAAATAAAAATAAGGTATTTACAATATATAGCTATACATAGGTATATGTACAATATAGGGTTTTTTATTTTTAATTTTTAATTATTATTTTTGTACAATTTTATTCCTATTTTATATTTTATTTATTTATAGAATAAAATGAGGAATAAAAGGATATTTTTATTTTATTTTTATTATTTATACACATAGGTGAAATAAATAGATATATACAACTATGTACATGGCATATGTATAATATGTTTTTGTAATTTTAATTTTTGTTATTTTTATTTGATTTTTGTTGTGTTTCTTTTTATTTATTTTATTTACAAAATATACCATAGAATATTCACAAAAAGTTTTGAAAATAAATACATTTATTTATAGGGTTAAATAAATAAAGGATGATGGTCTATGCACATGGTGGAGGGATATTTTTGCATTTTCGATTTTTAAATTTTTATTTTGTTTTTAAGAGTTTCTAAATATATACAAAATATGTACAAGCATATTTTTGGGCGAGGAAAATATAGTTTTATTTATTTACATAAGTATTTACACATGAGCTCCTATCTCCCTCTACTGTGGCTTTTATGCGGTCAGGCCCATGCTGAGCCCTCCCTTGGGTTAGGTTGCTCAATATTTATTCTAAATATTCCCCTCTTTTTCTTTTTAATCTTTATTCTTTTATTTTTGCACAAAAACATGCTAATTATAGGTTTTTACACAATGCATGCTTTTGGTAATTATTGATATTTACATATATCTACATGTATTTGCAAAGGTTTTTGTAGCTAAAATATAAGAATAAAGAGTGATGAATGGGTATTCATCAGTAGGGCATAGCCCTCCAGTGAAGAGACGACGGAGGAGGGCCTAAGTCATGTTCCTAGGCGAACCAGGGGGAACGGAGGGGCGGAGAAGATGGGTAGGAGTCTTTTGGAGGTGAATAGATCATCGGAATGGCAAATCGATGGTCCGAAGACGCAGGATGGTCCGATGAAGGCTGGCTGACTGGAATCGAAAAGGTCGAAATTAAAGCAAACTAAAGGTTATCTAAGCTACCTGATGGAGGAATACTTCTGTGCTGGAGGACAGTGAGCTCTGGGGGTCTTCACCTCGATGGATCGACGTCTCCAGACTCTCGGGCTCACCTTGTAGCGGAGCACGGCGAGAAGGCTCGCTGGACCTAGGGCTAGAGGCCTCAAATCCTCGCTACGATACTTCCACTCTCTAGCTGTCACTCAAGGAGGAGAATGGATCTCCCAGGAGACGAAGGAAATGGCCGAAAATGTGTAAGAAACGGTGGCTCCATGTGGCTATATACCTCGCAGGGTTCGAGAAGATGGGAGCGAAAGCGCACAATCCGAGGAGCGGATCCGTACTGGAAGCATCGAGCGTGAATCATGGATCGCTCCTCGGTATTCGGAGCCTCGGAGTGGCGAAAATGGTGGGTGAATCGATTCGGGAAAAATCAGAGAACATCGGATGAGAACCGGATCCGCGAAAGGAGTGGTCCAAGGGGGCAGTTGACCGGGGTCAACGTTCCCCCGTGGACCAATCAGAATTCAGGAAAAAGAAAAACTCGTAAAATAAATTAAAAATAGAAAATGATTTTATTTTTAAATATTTACAACATAAAAATGTTTATTATTTTTCAAACTATTTTTAGTGATTTTTATTTAATTTTTTTGAAAAATAAATTATGGTACATACATTATATTATATTATATTATATACAGGTATAAAATACCAATGTATTTTATATTATTATTTTTATTTTCTTATTTTTGTACGAATACTCTAATTTTATGTTTTATTTAATGACAACATAAAATTTAGAGTATAAAATAAATTTTATTTTCTTTGTATTATTTATTTACAAGAGTGAAATAAATCGAAGATGATATATGTATACATGTGATATATACAAGGTAGAGAGAGAAATTATTTTGTTTTTATTTATTAGTACTTTTATCATTTTTGTTTTATTTTTAGAAATATATACAAAGGATTAGAAACACATTTTTATTTTTATTTTGTGAAAAAAATATGTACATATAAGAAGGATTGTACACCAAGTTGAATGGCCCTATCTTTCTCTACTTATTTTATTTGGCGGTCAAGCCAATGCTTGGCCCTCCCTTAAATTTGGGTCACTCGATATTTATTCTAAATATCTCCTTATTTTTCTTTTATTCTTTATTCTTTTATTTTTGCGAAAATAGATGTTAATTATTGAATATTAACAATGCATGCCTTTTGGTCACTTATTGTATTTACAACTATATACATAATGTTTTGCCAAGATTTTTAGCTAAAATAAAAGAATAAAGAGTAATGAATGAGTATTCATCACCTCCCTATACTTTAATTTTGCTAGTCCCTTAGCAAACACTTATTTGAAAAAGAAGTGAAAAAGAAAAGGAAAAAGATGAATCAAGGTTGATTATTAAACTTGTCTTCATAAATTGAAGTATGGAGCTTAGTCAGATCTTTGGATTATTAGTTTGTTGCTCCTCAATAATGCAGATCAGAACAAGTCTACATACACAAACTCTAATGACCATGAATCTTTCCTTGTACTATGTAAGTGAGATGTAGCTCCCCACCTCAGAAGTGACAAAGAGACAACCCCCCTTAACAAGGTAACTCTAATGCCCTAGTTTGACTGCTCTTTCCTCGAGAGCGGGGTATTCCCTTCTAAGTTCAAGTACAACCGACTCAAGAAGAGGAGGAACAAGAGAGTGGACCATGACCAGTGTAGCCATGTATCCTTTGGAGCCCAACCAGTGTAGCTAAGTCTCTCGCTGCAAGCTTCATGAGATGGTCATGTGTAACATAAGCTTTTGCTTTATTTGGCTATATATACTCTGGTGGGTATTTTATTTTCAATCAGACCCACCACTTTTTTGGAGTTTTTCTTTCTTTGCATATTTTTTTTGATGTGCATATGTACAACATGTCTACATAGTGCACCATATATACATAAGGTTTTTTTCCTCTTGAGCCAGTAGACTATCCCTCTTTTGAAGCTTTATTTCAACCCACAACTTCTGTCTTTAGACTTCCTCACCATAAGACCAAGTTGAGACGCACTTCCTTCACTATAAAAAGAAGAGAGGTTCCACCTATAAGTACTACCCTCATATGCTACCCCAAGCCAAAGGAAACTGCCTCCTCACCACCTCATCCATAGAGATCTATGTGTAAGGTGTTGGTGCCGGTAAAGCCATTGTCTCTGAGAGTCATGTGTTCGTTATTAAGTGTTCTAATTAGGCTCATCAAGATGACATATGATCATAGCCTAGTGGACTCAAAGAATTAAGTCCCAGATGGACCAGAAAAGTCTTATCCCTAAGCCCTATAAGGTTCCTCTTAGAATTAGATGGATTAAGGTCTTAACCAAGCTCCATTTTTCAATTTAATTCTAGGCCAGTTTAAATGTCAATCAAGATTCAGAAAAATTGTAAACATATTTACAAACGTGCAATTTTTTCAAAATTTTTGAAAATGTGCAAAATTTTTGAAAATGTTTAAAAACATGGATGTATGCATGAATGCAGAAGTTTTGCAAAATATTTACACACATTTGCACAAGGTTTTTGCAAACCTTTTCTTTTGCAAACATTTTACAAAAATTGTGTACTATATACATAATTTTGATATCAAAATATTTACAAAACTATTTATACACAAAAGATTTTTACAAACATTTGTACAAAAATAATTTTGTAAGTAGCTATGTATGTGCAATAAAGAATTTTATGTACAAGAAAATTTTTAAATTTCATGAATTTTAGTCATTTTATTTATTAACACAATCACACAAAGTACGAGTTATGGCTAAAGTATATATGAAATATATACGATACCCCCTATACTTAGCTCGAACGATGTCCTCAGATTGGATCAAGAGCGATGAAGAAGACATAACTCGTGCTTAGTATAGGGAAGTGAAAAGAAGGAATATAGTACAACGATGAATCAAAGCATAGAATGAAGAGGACTCGGTGTTTCCCTCTATAGTCAGTATCAAGTAATCCTAAGTATAGCAAGCTGTACATGAAGGGAAATCCGAGTGGAAGAATGTACAGGTTCTACCTCCCCTATACTTAGGGTAAAATATACCTAAGTATAGGCATCAAAACAGAGGTAGAAAGAATCAAAAGAATATCCTAGAGTCCTACACCCCCGCTATACTTAGGGTAAAATACACCCTAAGTATAGCCTAATCATAAGATGAAGATGGGGTATGGGACTAAAGAATGGAATGATATGGACAACTGGATCTATATAAGGCGGAAGACAATGATAATCAGGCGTGAGATGCATTAGATGTGAGTCAACGATCACATCTCAAGCAAAATGAATAGGAGCGACGTCAACGACCAGCGGCTCATGATCTATATATGGTTTGAGCCACTACCTGTTAACGTGAAAGGTGGATTCAGAATACAACTCAGATATGTCAATGCTTCCATTGTCATGTACCTTTCGGACCGGGTATGGTCCCTTCCATTTACTCTGTAACTTCCCTAGAAATAATCGAAGCCTGACATCAAACAACCATACTCTCTGATCTAGATCAAACTGCTTGTGGTTGATATGAGAATCATGCCACTCCTTCACTCTCTCCTTATAATGTAGGCTGCTTGAAAAGACCATCTCTAAGCTCCTCTAGGGCTGCCAATTCTGCCCTCCTCTGGTCTCCTACACTCACTGGATCCAAAAGTATCTCTGTAACAACCCAAAGTAACTTATGTCTCAGCTCAACAGGTAAATGGCAGGGCTTGCCATAAACGAGATGAAAGGGATATGTACCCAAAGGAGTCTTGAAGGACATCCTATATGCCCACAAGATCGAGTCCAAAATCTGTGACCAATCCTTTCGGTCAGGGCGGACGACCTTCTGCAATATAGTCTTGATCTCCTTGCTCGACACTTCAGCAAGACCATTGGTCTGAGGATGGTATGGAGTGGCTACTCGATGGTCTATGCTGAACTCGCTAGCAAGGGACTTTACCTTGTCATTGACGAAATGAGAACCCCCGTCAAATATCAACACTCGAGATACCCCGAACTATGAAATAATATTCTTCCTCAAAAATCTGCATACAGTCCTAGCATCTTCAGTTCGGACGGGGATGGCCTCAACCCAACGACTCACATAATCAACAACCAATAAAATGTACTCAAATCCCTGACTCTTAGGGAATGGACCCATGAAATCGATGCCCCATGTTCAAGAATTCATCAGAATCCTTGAAGAGAGTGGCCACCATAGGCCGGATTCGAGCACTTTCTGTGTCGTTCTCCTCCTAGAGTAATGTCCTCCTGCTTCCAGCTTGTGGCAGTAGGTGAGGATGCTATGATGCTCCTCTTGAGGAATGCACCGTCGCCAGACACTATCCCCTCCCTCATGGTAAAGGATGGGATCCTCCCAATGGTAAGACTTGGCCTTCGCTAGGAAGGTCTCAAGTCTCTGCCTGGGCCAACCTTGTGGAACTTTCTTGGTAACAAGATAGTTCACAATGTCAGCGTATCACGGGAGTGAGGCGATAGCAAGGATTGCCTCATCTGGGAAGGTCTCACATATAGGATCAATCTTCTCAGAATCCTCAAGATGCTCTAATCGGGAGAGATGATCTGCCACCACATTCTTGACTTCAGGCTTATCCTTAATCTTAATATCAAACTCCTGGAGTAGAAGGATCCATCTAGTCAATCTCACTTTGGCATCCTTCTTTGCCATGAGGTACCTGATGGCAGTATGATCAGTGTAAATAGTCACTCTAGATCCAATGTTGTATGATCCGAAGTTGTCTAGGGAAAAGACTACGGCTAGCATATCCTTCTCTGTGATTATGTAGTTTCGTTGCGTGACATCCAATGTATGGCTAGCGTAGTGAATGGCAAAAGGCAATCCATCCCTCCTCTGCTTCAGCATAGCCCCCACGGCAAAATCGGAGGCATCCGTCATGATCTCGAATGGGAGAGACCAATCAGGCGACTGGAGGACAGAAGCCTCAACAACTAGACTCTTGAGAGTCTCAAACGACGCAAGACACTTATCATCAACTATGAACTCGGTGTCTTTGGTCAGCAAATCAGTCAACGACCGGGCAATCCTGTTAAAATCATGAATGAATCGTTGGTAAAAACCGACATGCCCCAAAAAAGACCGTAACTGTCGCAAGTTGGACGGTGGATCGAGTTATCTAATGATGTCCACTTGGCCGGATCAACCTCCATGCCCCTGTTGGAGATGATATGGCCAAGCACCGTCCCCTGAGTCACCATGAAGTGACTCTTCTCCCAAGATAATACAAAGTTGACCTCAATGCATCGTTGTAGGACGCGGTCTAGGTACTCAAGACAAGCATCACACCCATCATTGTAGACTGAAAAGTCATCCATGAAGATCTCCAAGCACTCACCCACCATGTCTGAAAAGATGGACAACATACACCTCTGGAATGTCGTTGGAGCGTTGCATAGACCAAAGGGCATGCGTCTAAAAGCATATGTCCCGAAGGGACAGGTGAATGTAGTCTTGTCCTGGTCCTCTAGCGTAATGGCTACCTAATTGTATCTAGAGTACCCGTCAAGAAAAGAATAGTGACTCTTCCCTGCTAGCCTCTCTATAATCTGATCAATAAAAGGCAACGGAAATGATCCTTCTTGGTGGCCTGGACAATCGTCTATAGTTCACACAGACCCTCCAAGAAGTGGGTACCCGGGTAGCGATCTCCTCTCTAGACTCACTCACAACTGTAGTGATGCCCGTCTTCTTGGGAACCACATGTAATGGACTGACCCACTTGGAGTCGGAGATGGGGTAAATAAAATCGGTGCTCCACCATTTCGAAATTTCCTTCATGACAACCTCTCGAAGATTCGGGTTCAGCCACCGTTGGAACTCACGCAATGGCTTTGCGTCCTCCTCGAGATAGATATGGTGGGAGCACAGGGCCGGACTTATCCCCTGGAGATCGTCTACCTCCATTCTATCACCTTGTGGTTCTTTTCAAGAACCTCCATCAAACGAGATTCTTTCTCTCCAGTCAAATCTGTTGAGATAATGACTGGGAGCATCTCATGCTCGTCCGCAAGGAACCTATACTTTAACGACTGCGGCAAGGTCTTCCTCCTTGGGCAACTGGGAGCTGGTGGATCTGGCCTCTGAAATGTCTGAGTGAATGCGACCAAATCTGCATGGGAAAATGAGGACTCTCACTGAAAATCAGAACCTGGTGAAGACTGCTATGCTGGTTATCTGTACTCTGAATCAGCTCGGTCTCCACCCTAGCTGCAGGCTCAGTGGAAATCAGACATGGAATCATATCGTCAAGCTCTGCGCAATCAATATATGACTCTGAGGGATCTGAATCTGTATCACACAAGTCAACTGCCTCGCTATCGGGAATGCGATCTACTGGCTCAAGAGTATCCTCTGCCAGGAATGTGCTCTCCAAGCTCTCCTCTACTGGAATCTGCGCATCAATAGGGTCTGAATCTAAGAGGAAGGCTCGTGAAACGAGGTCTACCCAAACTGCCTCATCATCTGTAATCACAAAATCACACTCCTGGTGGACGTCTCGCTCTACCTCTGTCATTTGCTCTTGATCTGTGAGCGGCTCTGAGTAAGCTGAATCTCGCACTCTAGTCTCATCGATTGTCTCTATTTGTATACTTTCACCTTCGACGTGAAAGTATACCTTCCCTCTATCATGGTCGGACACTGCCTTGGTTGTGGCCAAGAACGGGCGTCCTAAAATGATGGGGGTATCGGTCACAGACTCAGAGATCTCCATGTCCAACACTATGAAGTCCACGAGGAGTTGAAATACCTGAATTGTGATAACTACGTCCTTCAGTAACCCCTTCGACCTCTTGACAGATCGATCAGCAAACTGAAGGACCGTCCTGCTCTGTCTAAGAGGGTCAAACTCGAAACGATCGAGTAAGGCTGCCGGAAGTAGGTTAATCGAAGAACCGCTTTCTAATAGAGTCTGATCGAACCTCTGCTCATGTATGTGGTAGACATAGGGAGCTCCTGCATCTGGCCTCTTGGTAGGCAGACGGTTCTGGATGGCGAAGCAGGTGACACGAGTAAGCACATGGATCTCTGACTGGTGGCTCCTCCTCTCCCTGCGAATGGTGGTCCTCTCTCTAAGGTTTCTCTGGAAGAGGGGGATGTACTCCAGGGCCTCCTGTAGATTCATTTGTATCTGGAATCGGTCTATCATCTGCTGGTTGAACTCTAACTGATGAGATTTTTTAAATTTCTTTTTTATTCCCCTTAACCACGCCAAGTGCTTGGGGGAAGGGGATAGCTGCCCCCCCCCAAATGGAGGGCTAGGAACGGGTCCCTACTGCTGTGGCATCGACGAATCCATACAAACATCACCAATAATCACAGATGGACTCGTAGAAGAAAAGATCCCTTTCCTTTATTCACAGAATAGTCTTGAGATACAGAAACAGGTGGAAGAACAACAGGAAATGGTGGCCTCAGTACCACCTACGGCATCCTGATTCGCAGCGTCAGTACCACGCTCTGGCTCAGCATCACATCGGGTGGCATCAACACCACCTCCTCCTGGATCTGGTGAAACGATGGCCTCAGTACTGTCGGCTGGATCAACGTCCTTGGTGGCGTCAGCACCGCCGTCATCATCATCATCTTGAGAAGCATCAGCACCGCTCTCCTCCTCATATGGCGCTCCTGAAGCTGCGAGTGGTCGTCGCTCAGATGAGGCGCCACCTACTAGCATCTACTGCTCCTAAGTGTGACAAAGTCAGCATCAAAATGATATGCAGAAACATCACCAAGTGAATCACTAGGAGTGGTAATCTATGTAAACTCTACCTTCTCAGACTTCCTCTTCAGGTTGTTCGGGTTTGGCTCAATCTGGACAGGAATGGTGATTGTCCCTCTCACAATCTCCATCATCTCCTGTTTAAACTCGTCCATCTCCCGTCGGAAGCTAGCCTGCTCGGACATGAGGTGGGATAAATCATCCAAGGCAGGGTTCTCATTGGTGGGCCCATGAGAACATTACGGGTGGCCTCTCCGAAACTAAGACTGCTGCTGCTGAGGAGGGTGAGAGGGGTACTGGGAGTGATACTGCGGAGGTTGTTGCTGCCTCCAAGACTGTCCCTGCTGATAGGGATGAGGACCATGTTGCTGGTATGGATGTGCCTGCTGCTGCTGTGGTGGTAACTGGGGCTGCTCTCGCTGCTGGCCGTACTGGCCATCCTGAACTGGAGGCTGCTGCTAGGAGCTGGTACCTCCGGTCGACCAACAGAGTCTAGGATGGTCTCGTCGGATCCCAGGCTGAGGTCGGTCATTCCAGATCCCGTTGACATCCATCAATGGCTCCTACTCGTACATGAGTGGGGGAAGAACCGCCAGAGGCTGATCCGGCTGGTAGACCACCATCTGGGTGTCATGAGACGGTGGTGACTGGTAGAACTGTTGTGGCTGGTGGTACGACTATGCCTGAACATGGTGGACCTGTCTAGATTGGCTGGAGTGCTGGGACGAACTATCACTGCTGTTCGGATCTGCCCGTGACCTGAGACAGGGTTGAGAAGCCGTCTGTGCCTCCTGGAGACACATGATCTGGGTCTTCAGGTCACTCAGCGTTTGTGCCATCTGATCAATCTGTGACATACCCTGGCACTGCTTCTTCTCGATCAGCTCAATCCGGTCCAACTTCTCGCTGATAATCCCCATATCAGCGGTTGTAGACTCCGCCTACGCTGTGGCTGCTGCGGATGTAGAAGGACCGGCCTCAACTCGTGCTATCCTCTGATAGTACACGATTGGTGGGTGGGGCTTCCCCTGAGTGTATAATCTGGTCTGGGACATCACAGTATAGTTCTTGACCATTTCCTCGTAGATGGTACAGACCTGATCCTCATCCTTGGCGAAATAGGAGCCCCCACAAAAAGCATTGACGAGCCCCTGCAACTCCGGTGTAAGCCTGCAGAAGAAACTATGGACAAGGTTGGGCTTGGACATATCGTGGTGTGGGCACCGCTTTGTGAGCTCTCTGAACCTCTCCCATACCTCGTGAAATAGCTCATTGGGGAGCATGGACAAGTTGCTGATCAAGGTCCTAGTTGCATTCGTCCGACCGAGTGGATAGTACTTGTTTAAGTACTCGGTTCGGAGCTGCTCCCATGTGGTAACAAATCTCCCTAGACGCTTCAGCCATTTGGTTGCTCTGTCCACGAGGGAGAACGGAAAGGCAATCATCTGGATGGTGTCCTCGTCCACATGCCAATCATGAACAGTACTACAGATCATCTTGAACTCCTGTAGATGGAGGTGTGGCTCCTCAGTAGCGAGCCCATGGAAGCATAGAAGAAGCTGAATCGTCTGAGGAGGAAACTTCAAGTCAAACCGAGGTTGTGCAACTCCCTCATCGGTCGCGCTGGTTGTGCTGGCTGGACTGGCTCCTCAGGGTCTCTGTCTAGAATTCTCCCTCTCCGGCGGCTTTGGGCCGATCTCTGTCTTCTCTTAGTCGCTCCATCTCATGGCGCATCTCCACCATGAAAGTCCCCTGGTCTCTGATCTGACGATGCATTGTCTCCAAAGAGGCCAACAAGGTGTTGTTGATGGTACCCTGGTCCAATACGTATGTCTCTGTCGTACGGGGTCCATTAGTGCGCTCCTCGTTGTTGGTCATGGTCTCTACAAAAGCAAAAGACCCAAACTCAGGTGCCGATAAATCATCTGATATCTGTTGAGGTCTCTGCTCGGGCACCTCAGGACTGGTAGAAGGGTGGTCGAGGGGGAACAGGGTGGAATCAAACTCAGGTTCGGAGAGCGGGTGATAAATGGAAAGGTGAGTGCCGCTAAGTAATGATCTGACAGATCAAACTCACTGTCACTGAGGCGACTACTCAGGCCCTCGCGTTAATCAACAATTAACCTACACAATCAATCAAGCAATCAAGAGCAAGGATTAAAATTTATTATACCCTACTAAGAATGTATAATGACAAGCAAGTAGGGGTCAAACATAGGAAGCAAGGGAGTAAAGCAGACTAAATAATCGTCAAATGCCTTGTGTCTTGTAAACTACTTAGCCAATATGGACTTTTTGTGGGTTTTTGATTTTTTGATTTTTATTTAATTTTTGATTTTGTATTTTTTGTATTTTGATTTTTAATTTACTGATTTTGTATTTCTTTTTATATTTTATAGTTTCATATTTTCTTTTTGAAATAAGATATAAACCTATATAGAAGATATAATACAAGAGAGATAAGAGAGAGCTAAAAATAGGGGGAAAAATACTCAAAATACAGGAAATAAAATGTTTTTATTATTTTTATATTTTTCTAATGTTTTTGTGATTTTTCTAGATTTTTTCCTAATTTCTTGGTAATTTTAAAGTCAAAAATACTAGAAAACAGTGCAACAAATTGCTGGCCAAATTAAAATGAGGATGAAAAATATCAAACAGTGTCCAAAACTCCTCAAATTAATTTTAAATCAAAGATAATAAAACAAAGGAAATTAGGAAACAGAGATTATATTTTTAGGATTTTTAGGGATTTTTAATATTTTTATGAAGGATTTTGAGGTTTTATAATTTTTAAGAGTTTTTTTTGTAATTTTTAGTGATTTTTGGTTTGAAGCTAAAACACATTAAAACACATAAAATATATTTTTTTGGAAATTTTCAAAAACGTTTTCTAATTTTTATGTATTTTCTAATGCAAACAGTATTGAAAATGCATGTTTTTGAATTTTTAATTATGAAAATGTAATAAAAATGTAAAACAAAAATGTAGCGTGGAAGTACAATGAAACAGGAAGCTATGCTATTTTTTGGGAATTTTAAGAGATTTGTAGATGCATGAAATAAATACTAGAAACATCAAGAAAATACATTATGGTAGTGATATTTTTGTAAATATGGAAAAGCTCGGGGGCCTGCGCACAATTTTCACACAAAATATATAACGTACAAAAAATGTTCCAGGACTAAATGTAAATACACAAAGCACAAAGCCCTTCCCTGCAAAAATGCTAAACCCACGTGCGCGACACACGTGACCTGGTAGGGACCTAAGTATAATGAACAAAAATCTTGGGGGCTCTTCTGCAGTTTGTCCAAAAATATTACACTGTAATAAAATGTTTCAGTACTAGAATGAAATAGTCAAACTCACAGGGGGTCCCCTGCAAAATGCCCGCACCTCACGCGCACAGGCACGTGAGGTGACGTGGTAGAGGACCTGAATGTAAATAACAGAAGTTCGGGGGATAGTTCCTAAATATTACAAAAATATTAACGTTGTAGATGAAAGTTTGAACATTAGAAAATAAATACAAAAAAGGTAGGGGTTTGAACACAAAATACCCCACATTACGCGCTGATGGGCGTTGGCGATGAACTCACTTATACACGTGTCGTTTTGTTGACGCACGATACCGGTTTGCGCAGATGACTGCGATTAGATGATCCATGTCGCGATCAACGGTCGAGGACGGGCTCAATCGGACGGCAACTCTACTCCTGGGCGGTGACCCTTGATCGGACGGCCGAGGGTCGAGGACGAAGAACAGGGAAGAACTCGCGGTGAGGCGAGTCTTCCCCGCCCAGATCTTCCTACTCTGGCATTCGTCGAGGCTCCAAAATGGCCGAAATTGCTCCTGGAGGGATTCTCTTGATGCTGGAGGCATCAAAAGGCGGCTGGGATCACTGGAGCTCCCCCACGACGTCGGAGAAGAGGGGGGTTCCAGGTAGCTCCGGCGACTATCAAAATCGCCCCAGGTGTGCGTGCATGCTCCAAGTACCTGCAGGAGTTGGTCAAGAAGCCGAGGGTAAAATGCCTCAACTATGTGGGGGTGGAAAGGGTACGTGAAGACGGGAGATAATCAACCACGGTCGGAAGGGACTCGAGATCCGACCGTGCGTGATTGGGGTGATTCGAGATGGTTCTGATCGAAGCAAAGGCTTCTAGAGCCAGGTCCAGCTACTGCGGTCCTAAAGAGCGAAAAGGAACGAAAGAAAGTGAAGAGAAAATGCTCACCGGAGTGCACCAATGGTGAGGTCAATTGGTTAGCTCCGGCGAGGTGGATCGACCTCAATTTGACGCCTCCTTGTTCCTTGAAAGGCCCAACGTGCTCCTGCTGTCACTAGGGGTGTCGTCAAGGGCTTTGGCTAGGGATAAGGAGGTGGAAGAGGGATCAAAAGAGGAATGGAAGTCGGGGGCACTATTTGAAGGGTTGATGACGCAGGATGTTCAAGGGAGGATCACCGGTGTTGCAATGATCCTGAGCCCGAAAAATCACTAGGGCGTGTAAGCCCATTCATCGGGGAGCAAAAGCGCAGAAGGACCCATCATGAAAGGATGCTTGTAAAAGCCTCGAAAAATCCACAAAGATGGGGAGAAAACGAGGTCTGACGCAATGTGCAGAGGGGGTTAGACAGTTGACCTTTGGTCAATGGTCCAGACAACTTGGTTGGTCCACGTGGACCAACCAGAAAAAACCCTGTAGAAATTATTTTAAAATCATTTAAAAATAGTAGATGAATTTTTTAAATTTCAGTTATAAAATAAAAAATGTTTATTATTTTATAAATTATTTTATGGTAATTTTTATTTATTTTTCAGAGGTATAAAAATACAAGTCACCTTTTATACCCTTTATAGGTATCATTATCTATATTTTTAATATTTTATTTTTATTTTGTGTATTTAATTTTATTTATTTTTTTATTTTATATATTTATAAAGTATTTTTATACACTTAAATATATTTTTATTTTGTTTTTCTGAAGTGTTTTATACACTTAATAATGTAGAAGTATTAATTATGTAGGAATATATATAGGTATTATATCTAGGTATGTTATATACAAATATTTTATTTTGTATTTTCTTGAGATTTTTATTCCGGTTTAATGTACATATATATTATAAATATTATTTACGAAATTTTAAAAATATAAAAATATAAATATAATGAATAATAAATAAAATGAATATTTTAATCTGTACAAGTATACAATAGGGGCCCAAAACTCAACTTTCAAACCGTAGCTCTGAAAAATACGAAACCACCTTCATTAAATAGATTATTTGAAATTATATACAATTAAAGGTGAGTTTGGTACATTTGGAGTTTTTATTTGAGAGATACGGGTCTGGGAAGTTGGGATTCTGGAATCTTATTCATATCATAACTTTTTGTCTGTGCATTATTTCTGAGTGAAACCAATTTTGTATTTTTATTTATTTAATTATTTACAACTTTCATGTACAAAGTTTCTTTATTTGATGTATAAAAAATGGAACCAAAAATAGATCCCAAAATGAATAAAGAATGGATTAAATAAAAGGTATTTTTGTTGTATTTTGGCCCTTATCTCCCCCTACTTTATTCCTTGTCGACCTCGTCATCGAGATGCCTAGGTATCGGGGTTTTGGTCATAAAATATTTACAATATTTTATTCTTTTTCTTTTCTTTTCTTTATTCTATAATTTTGGCTTTAATAACCATATTTTATACAATATTTACACAATGATGTATGAATGCTAAAATACCTAGATTAAGCCTATTCACATGCATTTACTAGGGTTTTTAGGCCTAAATGATAGGATAAAGATGATGAAATGTGGATTCATCAGCGAGTCTCGGCTCTCATGAACCAACCTAGATGAGCAGGCTGGAGTGTTGTAAAGCGGTGCAGCCAAGGGCTGCCTAAGAGACCTCCTGCCCATCATCTCGATCTGGCGAGTGAATGCGGATGAGATCTGAAAACACACAAGATGAGAAAACAAACCCCCGATTCACCTACTCAACGTGGAGCTGAAGACCGTAAAGGCTTGATCAATTATCTTGTCAATTTTATTAGTTGATCAGTCAGCCTTTCAGAGCGATTAAGCGAGCTGATAGGAATCCAATACTCCCAACAGATTGTTCTGTAAAGGCTAGTAGTCTGTCAAGAAATTGGATGTGGCTCTAGCCTAGTGTGCCGGTCACTCTCTCGCTCATCCAAACCAGACAATGAGGGGATTACTCTCCCAAGACAAATTTTTAGGTGAAGTGTCTTTTGGGGTCAAGTGTGTTTAGCAGTCCTAATTTTATAGTTTTTATTTTTTAGATATTTTCAATCAAACAGCGTCTAACGAATTTTTCGATTTTCCTGGTTATTTTAAGTCCAAAAACTGGGGGAGAAGGCGAAAAAGGCGATGCACGATCAAACACGATGATGCATGCAGAGTAAGAAATGCGTACCTGACTCCAGCTCTCTACACGCAGAGTGATCCGCGCATAAAATAAAGACTGGAATTAAACTACCTATATAATGCATGAGGAAAATGGCCTTAGACGAAGCACATTCTACACGATAAGCACAATAGTCCGGTAATCAAGCTAAGTCCGGAGTTTGATCTTGGGAGCCACTCTGTGTCCGCCACAACAGATCTTGCACGTGTTGTATGTGACTCCTCACGACACAAGGACTCGAACCTGATTAATCTGGCCTTTTCTTTGTGATTTAATTAATTAAGTCCAATTATCGATCTATAGGCAAAGGCAGATAATTAGGGCTGGCCTTAATTAATTACGTCACAATCAGGGAAAATCCTAAGGCTAAGGCTAAATCCTCGAAAATCAGATAAGCAGTAAGTAAAAGTGGTGAAAACAAATACGACGAAAATTTGCGGTGAGGTCCCCCGAGCACACCGGTGCTCGGCGAAACAGACCACGAGATACCACCAAGTCTGAAAGTCTCTGTCCCTGTATTATTACAACAATAATATACGGGAAATAAAATCTAAGTTATGTCTAACTACACTTTCCACACTCATGCTCCAGTCCTCCTGCGTCCTCCTGCGGCTCGATGCAGAAACGAAGCTGCCTCCGAATCCCGCAGGTGCTTCAGCTCTCTGAGGAAAGCTGCCCTCGATCGTCGGGCCCTCGCAAGAAAATCAACAACAGAAATGTGTCAAACCACAATTATTATCAAATCAAATAGACGGGAATGGAAATGAATGTTGAAATGCAAGTAAAACTAGAAAGCCAAAAAAGAACGGGAAAACCGACTACTAAGTCGTGCTCCCCGACAACGGTGCCATTCTGATGAGCGACCCGAGCGACTAAGATAAGAAGCTATCAATGGTCATTGCGACCTTAACCTCTCAAATCGGACTCAATCAAGAAAACAAAGACTATCAAGTATAAAAATCAAGAAATCGGGTCAAATAGCGGTCTAGCTATTTATTTTACCTGGTATAGCTACCAGGGTCGAACAAAAGGAGCACGGTTTGGAAAACCCTACGAAGTAGTCGAGATTTAAAGATAAAAGAAATAAAATATTTTTAATGGATTTTTATATTTTTCATTTTTTTGGAATTTTTATATTAAGAAGAATGTAAAAGAAATAAAAAAGGACACAAACAAATATTTATTTAACACACCAAAACATGTCAGAAAATTAAAATAAAATAGTTTTGGTTTTATAAATTTTCAAGTGCTTTTGGTATTTCTCTTAGATTTTCTGATTTTTAGTTGATTTTATAAAAATGAAACAAGGCGAAAAATGTAAACTACTGAGCAGCCAGAAAAAAAGGCTATTTAAAAATATCTAAGTAGCCTATAAAATTCCAACAACAATTTAACTGCAAACTAAAGATAAACATTAACTACAAAACAGGAAATGCATTTTTTGAATTTTTGTGAATTTTTAATGATTTTTTTAAGTTTTTCAGTGTTTTCAATTTTTATGGTTTTTGTAAATCCAAATTCAATGAAAATTGGACTGAATAAAAAATATAACAAAGAAAACACATTTTTTTGGATTTTTTAGATGTTTTTAATATTTTTAATTGATTTTTAAAATTGAACAGAAGTAAATTTTTAGGTTTTTAAATTTTTAAAAAATGGAAAATGAAAACAAAACTAGTCCAAAAATTCACAGAAATTTTTACATCATGGCAGGAGCCATGTTTCCAAATTTCATGATGTTTGGATAACGTTTGATATTTATTTCAACCAATAAAAAATACAACACACAAGGACCTAGATGTAAATATGGAAAAGTATTCAGCCAAATAATAACATGTGAAAGAAGTATAGGGCTGAATATGCAAAAAGCCCAAATCGCACGAGGGCGGCACACGAATCAGTCAAACAAGGGTATAATTGTCATTCCAATTTATAAAAACTCAAACAGTAACAATCATGAAGTTTAGGAAAAAATATGCAAAAATACCAAACAACACATGACAGTCCATGTGTAACACACATAGTGGGACTATTTTGCAAATAAAAAAAGTACGAGGTCCTGAGTGCAAATTATCCAAAATAAAAGCAAAACTAAAGATATTTACAGAACTAAACAGAAATGTAAACAGTGTGAAGGGCCTAAGTGTAAATTACCCTTTTTATTAATCATCTAACGGTCGAGGAGCTTCACTTAAGATCAGACAGTGGAGTTTCTCGGATACCCCTTCGATGATGGACGGCTCTGATCTGATCATCAGATGGATCGGGTGGTCGAGATCCTCGGATGATGGACATTTGAGATTAGAACTGGAGGGGAAGCTCGATCCAACGGCTGGGAAGCTCCCTGGAAGAACATCGATGAACTCACCTCCGATGAGCTTTAATCGGTCGATACGTACGACTTGGATGTCTTTTTGGAGCTGATGGGATGAGCGAAACGATGCTCGTGATGGTCCACAGCTACTGATCTGCTCTGATGAGGCCGGGAGCTCTTGGAGTGGCCCAGCGATGTTAGGCACTTGGAGCTACTGTGCTTCGGTAGTTAAACCTCCAGATGAGGTCCTCTGGCATTCAATCATGCATAGGTTGACTACTAGGTCGAGGGCAAAATGCCTCGACCCGTTAACGGGGGAAATGGAGTGAAGGATGAAGTGGGGTGTAGCCCTCCGGCGAAGCGACGGTGAAGGAGGGCCTAAGTCCTATTCCTAGGCGAACCAGGGGAAACGGAGGGGCGGAGAATATGGGTAGGAGTCTCGTGGAAGTGAAGGGATCGTCGGAATGGAAAATTGATGGTCCGATGAAGACTGGCTAACTGGAATCGAAAAGGTCGAAATTAAAGAAAACTAAAGGTTATATAAGCTACATGATGGAGGAATTCGTCTGTGCTGGAGGACAGCGACCTCCGGCTGTCTTCGCCTCGATGGATCGACGTCTCCAGAGGCTCGGGCTCACCTTGTGGTGGAGCACAGCGAGAAGGCTTGCCGGACCTAGGGCTAGAGGCCTCGAATCCTCGCTACGACCCTCCCACTCACTCGCTATCACTCAAGGAGGAGAATGGAGCTCCCAGGAGACGGAGGCAATGGCCAAAAATGCATAAGAAATGGCGGCTCCAGGTGGATATATACCCCACAGGGTCCGAGAAGATGGGACCGTAAGCGCGCAATCTGAGGAGCGGATCCCTACTGGAAGCATCGGGCGTGAATCACGTATCGCTCCTCGGTATTCGGAGCTTCGAAGTGGCGGAAATGGTGGGTGAATCGATTCAGAAAAAATCGTAGAACATCGAGTGAGAACCGAATCCGCGAAAGGAGTGGTCCAGGGGGGTAGTTGATCGGGGTCAACGTTCCCCTGTGGACCAATCAGAATTCAGGAAAAAGAAAAAATTGTAAAATAAATTAAAAATAGAAAAACGATTTTATTTTAAAATATTTACAAAATAAAAAATGTTTATTATTTTTCAAACTATTTTTTAGTGATTTTTATTTATTTTTTTTGAAAAATAAATTAAGGTATATACATTATATTATATTATATTATATACAGGTATAAAATACCAATGTATTTTATATTATTATTTTTACATTCTTATTTTTGTATAAATACTCTAATGTTATATTTTATTTATTGACAACATAAAATTTAGAGTATAAAATAAATTTTAGTTTATTTTATTGTTTATTTACAAGAGTGAAATAAATAGAAGATGATATATGTACACATGTGATATGTACAAGGTTGAGAGAGAAATTATTTTATTTTTATTCTAGTAGTATTTTTCTCATTTTTGTTTTATTTTTAGAAATATATACAAAGGATTATAAACACATTTTTATTTTTATTTTGTGAAAATAAAATGTGTAAAAATAAGAAGGATTGTACACCAAGTTGAATGGCCCTATCTCTCTCTACTTATTTTATTTGGCGGTCAGGCCAATGCTTGGCCCTCCCATGGGTTTGGGTCACTCGATATTTATTCTAAATATCTCCTTCTTTTTCTTTTATTCTTTTATTTTTGCACAAATACATGCTAATTATTGAATATTAATAAATGCATGCTTTTGGTAACTTATTGTATTTACAACTATATACATGATGTTTTGCCAAGAGTTTTAGCTAAAATAAAAGAATAAAGAGTGATGAATGAGTATTCATCAGAGGGCTGGCGGAGGTACCTGGCAGCGCGAGGAGGCGCGAGGCGGGCCTGGCCGGCCAGACAGTGGTACCTGGCTACCCTAGAGCTGCTTGGTGACACTCAACCGAGGCGGCACGGGCCAAAGGCAGGAGGTGCGGAGATCCGAGGTGGCACACGGATGCAGATGAACTTGGAGGGTTGGTGGTGGCGGAGGGTGATTAGGTCAGAACATCAGCCTAGGACCGCTGCTCTGATACCATGTGAAAGAATGATAAGAAAAGATGATTCGTTGTTTATTCAAGAGGTTTAAGGCCTATTTGGTTGCTGGGTAGGACTGGGTTGGGTTGGGGTACACCGGTGTACCCCTCCTTCCAACCCTCTCAATCCTCCTCACAGTTTACTATTCTCATGGGCACAGTTTACTATTCACAGGGGTACCCCAACCCAACACAACCCAGTCCAACCCATCAACCAAACAGGCCCTTGGGGGTCCTCATATAGGACTAAACCCTAGAAGGCTCAAAGGAGAATATTCAATAGAATATTCTTTATAGAATATATAATATTCTCTATAGATTATTTAATTAACAAATAGCCACATAGAATATTCTCTTAACATAAAAGCCCTCGTGGGGTTACAATATAATATAAAGAAAGAAATCTTCTGCGATCTCTAACATTATATATAAATGGTCATTGGGAGGGACACCATAAATGGAGGGAACGTGTGCACATGTGCGAGTGTGCATGTTTGTGTCTTTGTGTGTGAGCCACTTTAAATGTCTTTGTGTGTGAGCCACTTTAAATGAGGTAGAACTTTTTTGTGATTGAGGAAGCCAATAATCATGATTGTTAGATCTCAATCTAACAACTTCAACCATTTTCCTATTCGAAAATATATTTTGGTCGCGTCTAGTTTGATTTAAATTTAGTTTGACTAATGTTTCAAATTAGATTTTTAGGTCTTCCAATTTTGGAATTTTTTATACTAATTACTTTTTTATTTAATGTAGAATTAATATTGTAAATTACTATTTTTAGGGGGTATGATTTTTATAGTTTTGTTATCATTTTCATTTTCACCCAAAAGATGGAGTAATGCCAATGAAAAGGTTCTTTGTACACTGTGTATTCTCTTTGTAAAATTTGTATAAATTTTTGTAATATAACATATCAATTCCTAATGCTATTTATGTTTATGTTCCTAATAGTAAATTTAAACTTAATTAATTGAAGGAAACTTTAAAACTACCCATCCCTAATCTTATGCACCTGATCGATTTTTTTCTCTTTAAGGGAACATATACACTTAAAACCATCCATCAAGATTTCGGTGGTACTAGTCCTCTCTACTCTTTTTTTATCTAATGCATGGTATTAATGGCCTACCACAATATTGGTAAGATCACACATCATTAGAAGGGGCTCCATGTGTAAGATCACGCATCATTAGAAGGGGCTCCATATGCATGCATGCATGCATGTATGTATGTATGTATGTACGTACGTACGTACGTACGTATGTATGTATGTATGTAAGGGTGAAGTGTACATGCTATCTGCAAGAGTACTCTTTCTTTTTTTAAAATTTTTCATAGTATGTTTTTAGAAACTCCTGAGGGAATTTAGATCACCTACTACCATGATGTTATCATTTAAATTTTATAAAAAAACTAGATAATTCTAACATATCTATTTGCAATGGGTTAATTTCAACAATTCTTAGTTCATAAAATTTTGATAGAGTTGATGGATGGGATAAATATCTTGGATTGAGTCAAAATTCAAATGGCAGCATCGTGATAATATCTGATATATATCCTTCTAGGAGTTCTTTAGAAAATACTATGAAAAAATAAAAAAGGTGAGAAAAGACAAGTTGTATGCTCCAAGGAGCATGTACATTCTAACCTATATATAGGAAAACTTCAAATGAAGTGACCCTTTTAATTTGATTAGAAAAATCTGGCATCTCATTCATTTATTTATAATCCTATGGTTAAGAATGATGGTATTTATTTGATGTTAATTATTTAATTGATTGAAAATCCGCTTGAGCCATTTGCATACTCTAATTATAGAATGCAAAAACTATACACTGCTAATTTAACTTTTCATTTAAAATTCGAAATCAATCTTTAAGGCGAAGGGAAACGATTGTAGATGCAGGGGTGGGAGATGCATGACGGTGGGCGACATGTATGATAAACGGTATTAGGGCCGGTCCTGGGCATAGTTTTGAAGTGCATTTGTTCAGGACCCATTAGCTTTGGAGGCCCATCATTATATGTGATATGAATTTTAATTTAGGAATAAATAATGTCTTAGCGGATCTTTATAATATTGAATTTTCGTTGAACCAACTCACTGAAAAATGGGCCCTTACAAATTTGAATTTTTGGTGAACAACTCAATGTTAAAATCAAAAAATTATTGAGATTATATAAGGGTTGATTGTTCTTAAAAAAATAGAATCTTTCAATTTATACTTGATGGTAAACATATATACTAAGGACAATTTGCTCTTACTAAAAAATTTTAAGGGCTTTTTTTTTCATTTGCCTAGGACTCGTGAAATGTTAGGGATGACAATGTTACGATGCTTGGTGTTTCCCTCCCCCTCGTCCTCCACTGCATCCTGCACTCTGTTGCCACCACCATTGTGGAAATCTCCACCGTGGTGAAGATGATGTGAATCCACGACCATTGTCCAATGCCACAACGTGAAGGCGACAATTGAAAGGGCACAGAGGCGAAGATAATAGCCCTCATCTACGTCGTCACTATCCCACAACCATTACGAAACTCATCATTACCAACGTCGCAATAAAAAATGGATCATGTTATTTGTGTGTTACACTGTTGATTGGTGTATTATGCAGTTAACTGGTTACATGCATGAACTTGTGTTTTTTAATGTTTTACATTCTTGAAGCAATAAAATATTAATCACCTTTTTCATTTTGTAGGGTACCGTACAAAATGTATGAAGAAAATGCTCGGTTTAATTAAAGTCATTGAGATTTATGTACATGCATATTTTCCTAACAACACCAGCGGAGAATATAAAAAAACAACCTATATAATTTTACAAAGTTAATGCAGATTATATAATGAAGCATCTCATTTTATTGAGCATGTCACTTTTCTGAATTTTTGACTGAAAATGTAGTAGACAACAAAAACATCATAATCAAACCATAATTTGCACCAATTGCTCCACATAATTTGTAGAAAATACTGAAACCGAAAGAACTAAAATGGTAGTGCATTTTTGTAATTAATGATGGTTATTTATGGTTGTATATAGAGAGGACGTACATATTTCACATACATTGACTCCTATATGAATATGGTGCATGCATGGATGGAATTTCAATAAAATAGTGTTGTATTTTACAAATTCTTTTTGATAAATAATGAAGAAATTTTACAATCTGATACAATGCTTTTGATTATTTTGATCATAAATTTGAATTAAAGACAAACACTATACAAATAGTTATAGAAGATTAAAATTATTTGGAGATGAATGAAACAGCGAATTGAATGGATCGTATTTAATAAACGATGCATTATTTTATTGTTAAATGATAAAGAAATCTTACGATGCAATAGTACACATGAGATTTCGATAATGAACTTGTGTTGAATGTATTAGAGTAAAATTATTTTATGATGAATGAAGAATTGAATTGAACGGATTGGCATATTCTATAAATGATGACTTATTAATCATTTCGCTGGGCAATATGATAGATTTTATATATGTAGTTTCGTAATTACGGATTTTAAGGAATGAACGTAAGGTTGACAATGGAATTTCCATGCATTTCTCATTGGCGGCCATGATATTTTCCTTATTTATATTTACTTCCTTATGTTCCGCTATTAGTAAATGCAATTTATCCATATAACCCATCGATTGTGAAATGCTGAGGTTTGCTTGCTTTGCAGGTAACCCTTATTTGTTCCTATTGCTTCTTGCAATTTAACACCCTTTATGAACATTAGTGCCAAAGATAATATGATTAAATCCATCAAACGTATATGGCTGTGAGTATATCCGGATCGGTTCACGGGCTTTGGGGCCTATTGTATCGTGAACCCGATCCGAATTTAGAATTTAATCAAAATTAAGGTCCAAATCCGCCCGTGCCCGTCCATTGTTCAGACTCGGATCCGTCTTTAACAGGTCCGGCACCAGATTAGACCACACCACACCGAACCCATCCAACGCTCATCTCTAGGCCACAAGAGACCCGGCCCGAGCCTGGCCCAATAGCGAAGTCCTGACGGATCCTATTGCCTATTGAGGACTTGGGTCCCAAATTCCCCAGTCGCAAGAGTTCTGTTGCCTGTGGTTAGGGTTGGGCATCGGGCCAGGTCGGGTCGGGATTGAGTTGGCTCGGCCCAAGCTCATTTAAGTATATAGGTTAATGGGTCGGGCTAGGCCCATTTTATTTTCAAAAATTAGGCCCAAGCCCAAACCCGACCCAAACAAAATGGGTCAGGTTCGGGTCGGGCCGGACCAATTTAACACCTATGTATATCAATATCATGTCTTCCATACTTCTTGCATTTTTGTGGTTGTTTCTTATGCATGTGTGCATGTTTAAAATTATAAGCATGCTAACTAATTTGTGATTTTAACATTAGTTGTATGTTGGAAATAGAAATGTGGTAAAAATATGACGACTTAAACTACCATTCAATTCACCATTACATATTCTATTGTAGATGCGGGCACTATGATCCAATGCAGATTGGTTACTTACAGTTGTACATGGTCTAACACTTGAGGACACAGATTCCATTCTTGCATATTAATGTAATAATCTTGTATATTAATGTAATAATATCCTCAATCCGCGTTAATGGATATAATTATTAATGTGTCTAAGCATTTATTCTACACTCGAATAAGGATATTAAAGTTAGAACATGGTATTAAGAATGAACATGAATATAATTGATATAATTATACCGTACAAGATATGAATATACTTGCTTTAGAATGCGTCAGGCTATCGGGTTAACGGGTTTGGACCTTCTCAGGCCCAAACCCGACCCGATAATCAATATGGGCTCATTTTAGGGCCCAGGGGCCACGGCCCACCCACTAAATTTCGAGTTCGGGTTTGGGTCGGGTTATACGGGTCGGATTTTGGGCCGAGTCGGACCGAGTCGGGCCGACCCAGCCCAATGCCCAACCCTACCTGTGATCCCCCTCCATTCCACTGACCACAACATGCAACAATGGGCGGACCCACATATTGGGTATGGGGGGCACGTGCCCTCCCTAAATTTTCACATCCTTTTTATCTTGTATTATTAAAAATTTTAAAAATGTGGCAATATATGGTTGTGCCTCCCCCCACCCCCTAACCGAGAATTATGAATATGAAATGCACACATGCCCTCTGTGCCCCACATCATCCGAGAATTTAGAATTGGAATCGTGCCCTCCATCTAGGGATACAAATGGTTACGGATATATCTGTATCTGATCCGTCTCCGTATCCGTTTTATACAGATTTTGATGTTCGTATCTGTAAAATGGATACATATATGGATATCATTTTGATATCCGCAAACATCCATATCTGTATATCAGTTTTCATATATAAATATAGTCATAGATTTATTTTTAACCCTACATAACATAATCCGATACCTTCTTTTATCATGTTTATATACTTTTCATGATACAAACACATCTAGTAAATTTATATCATGTATTTTCTATCTAATTCGTATGTATTTTAAATCAATCTATAGAGCATTTCTAGCATTACTCGTATGCGATCCGTATCCGTTTTACATCCATATCAGTTTTTTAAGGATATGGTAAGATAGTTTTAACATACGTCAATATCCGTATCTGCATCTCTCTTCGTATTCAAAAACATATAAGGATATGATAATACATATATCCATATCCGTATCCATCCGTTTGCATCCTACCTCCATCCCTCCCCATGCCTCGTGCACTCCACCCCCGGATCCTAGTTTGGCTCCGCACATTCTCTCTAGGTCGATGCTCTTCCCCGAGTCTCCTCCATGCAGTGATACCGCATCCCAATATTTCGCCTCTCCTATCGAGTCCCTGATAAGAGCACGTCTCAACACCAGACACCCTCGGCACTCTTGCGGACATCTCTCTCTCCAGTCCTGGATGTGCCACAGCAAGGAGTAGGATTTCATGCAATCTCAACTCCTTTGTAACCATATAGTTTTCATACACTACAAGTCTCCAACTCCAATGCATGTAACAATAATACTTCATTCTTCGTAGGCATATATGTGTATGTTTGAGCAAAACATATATCATTTTACCAATTGAGTAATGCAATCATAATCAATTTTTTACCAATACGTATGTTAATGTTGTAGATACTTGGGTGCTTTGCAATTGTTTAATTGACCATTATTTATGTCGCTATTTTATGTTGGATATTATTCATAAGTTGAAATCATGATTTTCAAATCATGATTTTAAAAAAAGAGGTTTACATCTTATCTCCTATCACTTCCATAAAATTTTATATACAAAACAATTTTTTATATGTCTCTATGCACATTTATATTCATATTTGATTTATTTTTTCTTGTAATATCATTTATTTATTTTTTATTTATGTGTGCCCCACCTAGGCTGTAATCCTCCCCTCCCCCCTCCACACCCGCCCGCAGCTCGTGGACCTTCATCTAGGGATGTCAGCAGGTCAGGTTTGAAGTGGGTATTACTATTCTCAAACCCATACCCTTTTATAATATCACTACTCATACCCGTCCATTTATTAAACAGGTAATTTCAAGCAGGTACCCATGTACCCGTCGGATACCCGTGTACCCAATGGGTACCCATATCTTCGACATGGCAAATCTTAAGTTGTTTACAAATATATAGAAGATTTTCATATATAGACGAAATAGAGTGAGATCATGTAATATGATGATTCATAAAATTGTGCAATATATAGATAATATTAAATGTTTATATATGATAAGTGTTTAACTCTTTTGTGTTGATAGTTGTTATTTATTAAAGATACAAAAAGTTAGTTGAATATGAATAAATAGATGGAGAGGAGAAAATTGAGTTGGATATTTATGCATGTAGATCGATACATATTAGATATGAAATGGATTTAGGTCTAGTTTGATTAAAATGCAACACACATCTATCTTTTTATATATTTTTTATTCGAGTTTGGGGCGGGTTCCGGTTCGAGTACCCGCAAAGCAATCCCAAACCGATACCCATACCCGCATAGGTAGTTAATGTAAAATCCAAACCCGTCCAAAAGTAAATGAGATGGGTTTCGGGTCCTTAAATGGGACGGGTTTGGTCAAGTACTCAATGGATAGATCCAGATTGACATCCCTACCTCCATCTCCGCTACTGCACCCCAAATGTACTAATGCGGATGAAATATAGGGGCAAAGCTCGGGGAGGCTCACATATTGCAGTTTGATTCGGGATTGTGATTTCCCTGCTCGGAGGAAGTGATTATCACGGCACGGTCGCCGCTCAATGCAGAGCAGAAACTAAGCACACCCTGGAATCACTTGTTAAGTACAGCGAGAGGATTGGGAGGATGACCATAAGAATTTCTCAGATGATTTCTTTGAGGAGATTCGCAAGTTTGCTTATCAGAACAATAAGGTGGTACGACTGAATAAGAAGGTATTGTTTCTCACGGAGAATATGTTTGAATTGGCGTTCTGATGACCCCTGCTAATACACTGCTATTCTTTTTTATTACCAGTGGAGCACTTAAGCTTTGGCTAATTAAGTAGCCCGTGTTTTCAATAGGGACGTTCTAAAATTGCTCTCTGAATTGTAAATTTGTAACGTCCTGTACTTAGGTCTTTCAGTCTGTTATCGAGGAAAATTGGTCATGACAACTTTTGGGTTCGGACTCAAATGGATCCTTGGATAACCACCCAAAAGCTTTAGATGTGACACTATGTTTAGGATTGCGGTGTTACAAAAAATTGCAAAGAATTATCGAGACCTCTTTATGCAAATACAACCAATTTTTGATTACATAACTGCTAATATTTTAGCCATTGGCAGACTGTATTAGAATCCCGTCGCAAGGCGACTCGTATATCGGATGTAGAATGATTTTATTTCTGATTGAGAAGTGGTTTCTCATTAGTAATCACATTACAAATCAATAATGATGTCAGCTGAGTACTTGATCTTGTGTTTTGGCCTTTGAATTTGACAAAATGCGTAATATTTGGTCACTGTGCAACTATTGTTTGCATCCTTTTATGAGAGTATTGCCAAAGTGGGACGGCCCGGCCAAAGCACTCGCTGGCCGGGCTCAGGCTTCAGCTGGTTTTTCAAAAAAAATCAGGCTAAGGCCTGGCCCGCAGACCCACACACTTAACCAGGCTCATGTTGGGTCAAGATAGGCCTGACCCGATCTTACTCAATGCTCATCTTTAGTTAGGGCCATTATATAGACCGCATGATGCATACATAAAGATGAAAACAGATAAATACGGATCGGATATAACCATTTTTCATATTCATATTCCATTAGTCTATATTGAATACATATATGGATATAAATTGAAAAAGGATTTAGGAAGCTATATCCTTAAATAAATGGACACAAATTCGGATGAAAATTCGTCTGTACGAATCTCGATGAATAAAAAGCAAAAACGAAGACGAATAGTATTAAGATTGGATATGCATATGATGGTATAAAGATCTATTACGAATTCATTATTATAAAGTGCAAAGTGTATATAAGATCACATCGAGACATATACACAGTGATTTGTGGATAGGAAGTTGTACCACCATGGGTCCTTGCCATATGGTCTAGGTGGGTTGTTATCAATGAAGTTCAGACCTAAAAGGTGTATTAAGCAACACCAAATTCTATTAGCCATCAAAGGTATGCATACCTTTGTCATTGACTGCTTTTACTCATTCTCCCGGTTGCAAGGCTTACTTTTGCTCATGTGCTTCTTTTACTTGCAGTTAACTTAGATTGCATGTTATTCAACATGATATAAGAGCCTTCTTGTATGGTGGTTGTCTTTTATGCATTAGCCTCTTGGATTTGCTGCTTTGGGGAAGTTGTTCGAAGGTCATCATTCCTCTATTGTTAGACATGTTATGTGGAGTTGGGATGATTAGATGTAAGACAACATATAATCCTATGGATTCTTAGGTATACCTTGCCACTGATGAGAGTCTGAAGCTAGAGGATGTGACTTGCTACAAGGTTGTGGTTGGTAAATTTTTCTTATTTATGATGATTATACCAATTGCTGCATGTTTGGGAAGACTTTGCCCATTTGCACAGAAGCCTAGAGAAGTACATTAATTTGTTTGTGCTTGGTTTTTAAATATTGAATAGCTCACCTGGAAAAGGAAACTCTATCATGAACCCATGACCATTTGAATATAATGGACTATTATGATGCTGAACATGATCATTTGGATATGGTCTTTTCAGATGTGGTTTTATGCAAGGTCTCTTGCATATGGAAAGTCTACATGTCATTGCACCTCTCCTGGAGAGAATGGATAATATGGGGGAGCATGAAGCAGAATGTGGTCTCACCTCTTAGCCCAGAATCTAAAAAAGTATTATTGCACAAATGACCTATGAGCTCCTCATGATTATTGGCTGATCTATATTTGATTAACCATATCACAACATGTTCATGTGTTTGCATGATAAGAAGACTGCCACAATTCATGCAAGTTGTCAAACCATGTAACCTCAAATTTTTTAATGAACAGAGGTGCCTTCGCACTGATTCCTTGTTGAAGGTCATGGAGCGATTGTCAAGCCCAAGTAACCTCAGAATTCTGTCCTTTTATTCTTGGTAGGATGACAAATGAAAACCATTTGGTCCGCATTCTTTTTTTGTTTCAGACGTGCAAAGTCTCATTATTGTGGAAGCTGGAAGCAAGTGTGTTGAAGGCATTGCATCACTAAGTTATATATTTAACTTTCTGCTTGGTTTGGCTTGGAGTTCCTCGAGGAGAGAACTTGCAGGTGCCTGGATGCAAGCAAGCAAAATATGTATCGGCTCATTTAATTTAAGGCCCATTTGAAAGCATGGATATATTCTTTTTTTTAAGATAAGGCATGAGAGATATGTAAATGCAAACCTATTTTCCCATCCTTTATGTCCTTCAAGTACTGTCATTATCGATGACTTACATAGCATACTTGAGCACAAATCAGAAAATCACAAGAATAGGAAAAGTGGCATTTCTCTCATATCAGGGCGTGGATTGTTCGAAGATATTATGCTTTGGTAGACCCTACACACGATAAAAAGTATATCATGCTTCCATTTACTGATGTACGACAAATTTGGTGGTGCAGGTGGAAAATTGAAAATGCGAGTCAAATGAGTATGGCTTTGGAATGCATTGTGATCTGTTATTCTTAAACTAGCTTTGAGGATCCCTATTCACCAGCGACGGTGGCAGGAGCGGGTCGTGGGGGGAGGTCCACCATAACTTTGATCATCTCTTGCATGACCTCCTCGCCCGATCTGATTTTGCCCAATGCATTGGTTAGAATCTCCACACTCTTTGATAAAAAAATGAAACGAAATCATGTTTCCAAATCTAGATGGATGATATAAAATGATCTGAAATAGAAATAAAGTCGAAACTCTGGATGAAATAAACATGTAAAAATGAACAAATTATGTATGCTTCAAGTTGTTTTTTGTTCGATTGCAGGGATGAAGTAATCGTTTTAGAACCCGGCTAATAGTCATATTTGCATGGTTGAATGAAAGGGTTGCGAAGTATGCGCGTGCCAATATTCCAGAGGAGCCATTCTAGGTGTATTGAGATGGATTTATCGTGATGAACCATATAAGTTTATCGGTGTTGACTATTGCAAGTTGAAGCTACCGGCAATGCCAAAGACCGTAGAAAGAGCATCCTCACGTCGATCTAGCAAGGACTGGATGCACAAGACATAAAGATCACTTGGTGGATCAATTGGAAAGTTCATCATTTTTTATAGCAAATGCACCTTTATTTTGTATTTTCTATATCATGTTTTTTGTAAAAGTGAAACGAGACAATCATTTGTTCCCTTTGAATATATGTAATATTAGTGTATTAGTATAAGTGTAATTGTATTGCATATAATACATTTATGTGTATTTGTTGCTTTTAAAAAAAGGATTCGTAATTGATGGCTACAGCAATCTCCTGTTATAGGCTATGGTGACGGATTTCTGTCATATAATCTTATTGTGACAGAAATCTGTCGCATAAGTCTTTGGCGATGAGGGTTTTGATGACGTCATTATAGTGACATAATATATGCCGCGTAAAGCTTTTCCGTCGTGAAAAAGGAAGATTCCGTCACCAAAAATATGTCGCCTAAAGTCTATTCTCGATGGCGAGCAACAATTTTAAAGTAAGAGGCCAATGTCAAAGATGGTTGCAGTTGAGAAGGAGGTAACACTCGTGGAAGGGTGCATGAAGGGCTACAGTGGTGTTGATGTTGCAGTTGAGAAGGAAGTAACACTCGTGGTTGGGGTGCATGTTTTGAAGCAGCGGAAGATTGGTGATGGTGTATAAGAAGCAAATTAGACGGAGAGAATATGGATCAATGCACAAGGTAGATGTAAACTTAAGAACTTCTTTTCATTAAAACTTGAACTTACATACAACACTTGAACTTTATAAGAAGAGGACTTACAATGCTTACAATAAAAGAAGAGAAACTTACAACACTTGGAAGAAGGAGGACACTTGAGAGACTCTTGTGTTGGTAGAGGACTTCTTGTTGTTGTTGTGTGAAATGAGGACCTCTTGGGGGATATTTATAGGTCCCCAAGAGGATGGAGATATTTTAGAATAGTGGTCTAGAATCATCTTTCATACTTATCCTTTAAGATAAAATATGTAGATATTTTGTTGGGAGGTGGAGAAATATCTAGATATTTTCTCCACCTCTCTCTTTTCTAGAATATTCTTCCATGTACATGTCTTCATTAAGATTTTTCATATGTTGGTGGAAGATCTAGGTCCACATCTTCTCATATTGGTGGAGGATTGTAGGGCCATTTATAATATCTCGTTACAATAATACTTCATGGACTAATTACAAATTACATTTTCAACACTCCCTCTTAATTTGTATTTGCATTATCATCCTGAAATACTGGAACTTTTATGTTGGAAGTGGCTTTATAAAAATATCTGTAAGTTGATCCTCTGTGCTGATGAACTCCAGCTTGATGTCGCCATTCTCCACTAACTCTCGTACATAGTGATGACGGGGTTCAATATGCTTTGTTCTTTTATGAAAGACTAGATTATTTGTCATAACAATGGTTGGCATGTTGTCATATAACATAGTTGTTGGAAGAACATTCACTTCTTGAATATCATGAAGAAGTCTTCTCAGCCACACAACTTCACATGATGCACTTGTTACAGAAATATATTCAGCTTCAGCAGAGGAAAGGGCTATTGTCTTTTGCTTCTTAGAACTCCAAGATATGACTTTGGATCCCATGCAAAATAAATAAACTGATGTGTTTTTTCTATCATCTATAGATCTGGCCCAATCACTATCTGAATAGACTTTGAAAGAGTTATCTTCTTTTGTAGTATGTTTAATTCCAAAATCCTTGGTACCTTGAACATAACGAAAAATCTTTTATGCGGCTGCATAGTGAAGCTTGCTGGGCTTGCTCATAAATCTTGATACGACACTAACTGCATATACTATATATGGTCTTGATTAGTTAAATATAACAAGGAACCTACAAGACTCCTATAAAGAGAGCTATCGTCTTCTTGAGCTCCATCATTTGCAGAAAGTTTTGTATTGGTAAGCATAGGAGTTGCTTCTAGCTTGCAATTTAACATATGAAATTTTTTTAGAATATCATAAACATATTTTTCTTGAGAGATAAATATTTCACCTTCTTTCTGTTGAACTTGAATACCAAGAAAGTATCTCATAAGACCGAGATCTGTGATTTCATATTCTTTCATCATTGCATCCTTGAATTTTTCAATCATCTTGAAGGAATTGCTTGTATATATAAGATCATCAACATAAAGACATACGATAAGGAAATTATGCGTACATTCTTTCTTCACATAAAGAGATGGCTCATTAGGACTTCTTAGAAATCCATTATCATGAAAATATTCATCAATTTTATTATTCTAACCTCTTGATGCTTGTTTTAAGCCATACAAGGCTTTGCGGAGACGATCGACCTTTTCTTCATTATCTTTGAAGATATATCCTTGAGGTTGTTCAACATAAACCTCTTCTTCATGATCTTCATTAAGAAATACATATTTAACATCAAATTGATAAATGGTAACTTCTTTTGAGCGGCAAGTGCAAGAAAAGTTCTAATTGTCTCCATAGCAACGGGTGCAAAAGTTTCATTATAATCAATACCTGATTGTTGCGAATAGCCTTTAGCAACCAATCGAGCTTTATGCTTGTGAATGGAGCCATCTTCATTATATTTGACTTTATAAATCCATTTTAGACCAATGACATATTTATCTTTAAGACGGTCCACGAGCTCCCAAGTATGATTTTTATTAATGACTGCAATTTCTTCATTCATTGCTTGAATCCACACTTCTTCTTTAGCTGCTTCTTCAAATTTTTGAGGCTCACAAGCAAATAAAGCAATAGCAGAAGATGATGCATAAATTTCTTGAAGAGACCGTACCTTTTGTTGTGGATGTTCTGAGTCAGAGACATCTGACCCAACTGATCTTTGAATTGAAGGAAAAACATTTTCATCATTGGATTGTCTTCTTCAGTTGCAGCTTGCTTTTGTGGTAGTGAAGAATCATCCCATTTCCATGAAGATAATTCATCAAAGATAACATCTCTAGATATAATTAATTTTCCTTCTTTAGGTTCATATAATCTGTAAGCTTTAGATTCATCACAATATCCAATGAAGATATATTTTTCTCCTTTTTCATCAAACTTTTCTTGTCTAACTTGAGATTGAATATGAGCATATGCAATAGAGCAAAGATTTTGAAATTACTAACCTTGACCTTCCTTTCATACCAAATTTTCGTAAGGTGTCCTATCCAACACTGCTTTGGTAGGAGATCTATCCAATATATAAACTAGGGTATTTACTGCCTCTGCCAAAGTTTGTTAGGAAGACCTTTACCTTTCAGCATGCTTCCTGCCATCTCAACGATTGTTCGATTTCTTCTTTCAGTTACTCCATTTTGTTGAGGAGTGTGTCTTGTTGTTAGCTCCTTCTTGATTCCTTGATTTTTGTAGAAGTCTTGAAATTCTTTGGATGTAAATTCTCCTCCACGATCTGATCGGAAGACTTTTATGTTTCTTCCACTTTGTTTTTCAACAAAAGCTTTAAACTTGATAAAAGTAGAAAAAACTTCTAACTTTTCTTTCGAGAAGTAAGCCCACATCTATCTACTTTAATCATCAACAAAAAATAGAAAATACCTGACTCCATTTATAGACGGAGTTTGAGTTGGTCCACATACATCTGAGTGTATCAACTTAAGTGGAGCTTTTGCTCTCCATGATGTCTTTGTAAATGGCAAACTATGCATCTTGCCATATATGCATCCTTCACATATGCTTTCATCTTTCTTGATAAACGGAAGCCCAACAACCAAGTTCTTCTGCTTTAATAATATGAGGCTTCTAAAATTTAAGTGTACATATCTTAAATGCCATAACAAGAAATCATCTTCATTTATAGTTTTTAAAGAATAGCCTTCTTATAAAGGAATTGATAATGGAAAGATTTTATTTGGAGCCATTTTAATGTCTGCAATCGGTAGTTTTCTTCTTTTATCAAAGATTTTGCATAATCCATTATCAAATTTTAGAGAATGGTCATTATTCATAAGTTGACCAACACTTAGAAGATTCCCAGTTATGCCTGGAATATAGAGAACATCATGAATGAGTTTGGAAGTACCTTTCTTTGTTTGTACTGCAATATTTCCCTTGCCTTCCACATTTTACAGCTTTCCATCTCCAAGCTTAACTTGCGAACTATGCTCTTTCTTAAGGCTTACAAATGCATCTTATTCCTTGTCATGTGGTTACTACAACCACTATCGACATACCAAATGTATTTAGATACTTCCTTAGTATTCATGCAAGAATAAAGTAATGGATTGTAATCATCATCTTTTGCAATATAATTAGACTCATTCTTTTGGAACCAACAGTCCCTTTGCGAATGATTTGCAATTTTGCACCTTATGCAGCGGAATCTACAATCTTTGGATTCATGATTATCTTTTCTTGCAAATAATGCAATAAGAAGAAGATTTTCTATACCTGGAGCTCTTTGATTATATCATCCTTTGAATCTTTCATTGTCTTGACCTCTGTAAGATTCATGTCTTCCATCATTCTCTTGTCTCCTTACATACTCTGCTCTGCTTGTCATGATTTCCATTCTTAACTTTAGAGATGTTCATTTTTATTTGAAATGCTTGCTCTAAGGGTTGAGTGGTGAACCTGCTAATTCTTTCCTCATGTGCTTCAAGTGAACTCATTAATTCATATATAGAGAGAGAAGATAAATCTTTGTATTCCTTAATAGCAGCAAAAACATGATCAAATTTAGCATGCAAGCTTATCAATATCTTTTCAACAACCTTCTTATCTGTAATAATATCTTCATAGCTTCGAATCTGATTTATAATAATATAAGATCTTGAAAAATCCTTTGATATTTTCACCATCTTCATTAAGAGATTATCAAAATCACTCCATAAAGATTTAACCTTGATAGAAATTACCTTCGCAGATCCTTGAAATTCTTTCTTTAAAATATCTTATGCTTCTTTAGAGGTAGTTGCTCCTGAAATACGAGGAAAGATAGATTTACTTACTCCTTACTGGATGAAGAGAAGGTCCTTTGCATCTTTATTCGTGTTCTCCTTGAACTCTTTCTTCTTTCCTTCACTTAGTGAAGAAATTGCATCGGTATCTTTAACCTCCTCATAACCTTCTATTACAAGATCACACAAGTCCTGTGAGTTGAAGAGGGTCTTCATTTGAAGACTCCAATAATCATAACTTTCTCAATCAAATATAGGAATGGAGCTTTGGGTGTAGTTTAATAAAGGTATGTTGGAAGTGGATGCCATGGTGTTGAGAAATAAGGAAAAGGCTTCAATAAGGATGTAAGGATGAACATGCTCTGATATCAAACTTGTCGGAGCAGCGGAAGATTGGTGGTGTATAAGAAGCAAATTAGAGGGAGAGAATATGGATTAATGCACAAGGTATATGTAAACTTAAGAACTTCTTTTCATTAAAACTTGAACTTTATAAGAAGAGGACTTATAATGCTTACAATAAAAGAAGAGAGACTTACAACACTTGGAAGGAGGAGGACACTTGAGAGACTCTTGTGTTGGTAGAGGACTTGTTACTGTTGTTGTGTGAAATGAAGACCTCTTGGGGAGTATTTATAGGCCCCCAAGAGGGTGGAGATATTTTGGAAGAGTGGTCTAGAATCCTCTTCCATACTTATCCTTTAAGATGAAATATCTAGATATTTTGGTGTGAGGTGGAGAAATATCTAGATATTTTCTCCTCCTTTCTCTTTTCTAGAATATTTTTTCATGTACATGTATTCATTAAGATTTTTCATATGTTGGGGGAAGATATAGGCTCACATCTTCTCATATGGGTGAAGGATTGTAGGCCCATTTATAATAGTCCATTACAATAATACTTCATGGACTAATTACAAATTACATTTTAAACAACATGAAGGGCTACAGTGGCGCTGATGTTGTAGTGAAGAGGAGGTAGAGTGGTATCCTTGATAAAACCAAAGGCTAGGATGGTCACAACGAGCAGGCGGTCCACTGCAATGGCGAAGGAGAAGATGTCGGTAAAATGCAAAGAAGATCTCTATGAGAATGTTCATGTTATTGTTAGGTCTTTGATTTTCTGAGTTATTTTAAAGATGACACATGCATAATATTGAAGTTACAAGCATGTTTATTATAATTATAGGACTTCATTATGATTCAGCTCAGAAACACTACGAACTTCAGTGACAAATTTGAAAGCTTATAAGTTTTTTTGAATTTGTACAAAAACTTGTATTATTTACATTGTGTTGTATGTGTCATATGTAAGATGGGTAAATGCACCCTTCCAAGATTCATTTACCACATCTAAAATTTCATTACACATCTACTAGTGATGGCACTTGGAGGATCTGGGGTTCATTCTTGAAGATTATTTGTCCATATATTCGAATATATGTTTGTATCCCTGAAATTCTAGGGTTTATTTTGAAACCCTAATTTCCGCATTTTTTAACTGTTTATCGATAACAGGTTCTTCATGTTGATGAATCTGATGTTGAGTCTTCAACATGATCTATCATGATTCAAGGGTTCAATCTCTGGAACCCTAGTCCTCCATGCCATGATAGTAGGGGTAGAACTAGGGGCTTCTTCGCTTTCTATCTAGTTACAGGTGGAGGCCTAAGGGGGAAAGTGATACGGTCATTTGGGTCATGTTGGAGCATCCTTAAGATAAGACAGCAAGGTCACGATCTCCAGCCACCATCGCCTTCTCGATGTGAACCCTATCCCTTTATTAAAGCTTTGAGGCCTGAAGATGAATCTCTGTTTGTCAAAGACAGAACAATGCTAGATCAGAAATCAACACTCCCCTTATGTTTTGTTAAAAAAATTAATTTAAAAAAAGAGGATCGTATAAAAAATCCGTACGAAAATTTTTTTATTAAAAAAGAAAGAAAAGCCGTAAAAAATGAAATGAACGGCTTATTTTTTAAAAAATACGAAGGCTATTAAAAAATAAATGAAATAGACGAAGAAAAAGTGATTTAAAAAATGATTTAAAAAATGAGAAGAAAAGCTGAGAAATTGTAATGGCTAATGTTATGTTTTATTTTTCCCACATTCTCTTATCTTGCCCCAACTTTGTTGATGTCACTGTTTTCCGACAAGTACGGGAGAAAGGGATAGTGTTGTGTAGAGTCACAGGTTGGATTCCATATTCAGATTCTCTAGTCCAGACTAGCTGGAATTTCAGACTCTATAGTTCAGATGTTCGAACTCGATGATTGGTTCAGAGTTCGAGTTCGAGGCACTCCATATTTTAGTGTGACCCATTTTCTTCGAGTTCTCTAGAGAGAGACTCCTTTTCAGATGCACACATGTATGCGATCATGAATTTGTTGTCCCCATCTTTTATTTTGGTTAGAGTTTTCATGTGTTCCATAGGGACCCTAGAGTAGAGATCCCGTTCATTATGCCATGTGGGCTTGGGTTTTCATGTGGTTTCATAGGGACTCTAGAGTAGAGATCCCATTCTTTGAGCCAGTATGGGAGAGACACAATTATCCGATAAGGAGACTTCTTCAGACTCCATTCTCCAGCGACTGTGGACTTCAACGAGGATGTCTCCACAGGTTTTTTAATTCATCCCTTTCAGACCTGAGCATTGCATGCTCCAGCTTGACAGGGAGTGTTGGAGTATATGTGTCATATGTAAGATGGGTAAACGGTTCCTTCCAAGGCCCATTTACCACATCTCGAGTTTAGTCTCATATCTACCGGTGTTGGGTTGGAGAGTATATGGAGGCTATATAAGAAGCCCTGGACTTCCTATATCATATGAGAAAGTGCAATGCATACATCTGCCCTTTGAGGTGTTCTCTCGTGATTTAACCTGCTCCTTCGGAAGTAGGGTTCCACGTTAAAACTGTTGATGTTCTTAATGTTTATTTTATGTATTTTATAAATCTTCTGCATTCTTTATTTTCTAACACATTATATTTTGGATAAGTTGTAACTTCAGCTTTATTTTCAGAAACTTTCCAAATCAAGATTATTAAGAATTCAACCTTGGTCGATCATCTTTTCTTACTGATCGATCAGCCTGATCGACCACCTGTTTACACTGATCAACCACATATGATCTGCCACCTCTTGTTCTTGATTGATCATATTTTGAATAATTAATTTATGATGGTCAAGCAATGAGCAATAAACTTTTTGACATGATCGATCATATTGGACAGATTGATCATCTAGTTTTCATGACCAATTATATCTTACAAATCTTCATATATTTGTTACCAATATTGATTCTGATGGCCACATATATTTTTCATACCCCTATATAAAGGACCTAATGCCCACATTGGAAAGATACGCAATCACTCTTGCTCTCACTAGAAACGCAAAAGAAATTCTATGTGTGGTTTCTTTATTATTCTATCTCTAATTCTTAGAGTTCTTAGCTATTTTGAGGAAAATATTTTGTGAAGATGGCACTCCGAGAAATCTATCAAAGTCACCAGTATTCAATCACTTGCCAACATTTTAAATTTTTCTAATAGCGGTCAGAATACTTCAACCTTCCTTAGTTCGATTTGTGAATTGTTATTGTGTATTCACATGTGTTATCTATAAATAATTCTTGTGGTTATATTTGTAATTATATGTACAATTCTATTATGCTTATTATTCAAGACATCTTTATTCTTATAACTGAGAATTATATTTGTATCTTTGAGAAAAAGAATCTTGTTGAAAACAAAAAATTATTGCAAAATATATGTTTCCATTTTTAATTATTACTACAGGAACTTGTGGTGATTGATCCTCAAGTTTGCAAGGAAATCATCGATTTATAGGTTGTGCATGTTTCAACTAAAGTCGAAGGAAAGTGAGCCCTCTGCATGGTTACATAGTGTGATCTGTAACGTTGATCTTGGTGTTTGATCTAAGTTTGTAAAGTAATACGCTTTGTATACGATTGAGGTATGTGTGTAAATATTACAAGCTTTATAGTGAAGCCTTGGTTGGCTTGGTTAATCAGGAAATCTCTAGTAAGGTGACTGAGATCATGGTTTTTACCCAAATGGGTTCCATGTAAAAATAATGTGCAGTGTTGATAGGGTTGATTGATTGAATACTCTATGCTTGTTATGTATTCCACGAAAATATTTCAAACTACATCGAACAATTATTCACTACCCTTAGTGATGTCATGATCCAAGAACTCACATTTGGTATTAAAGTAAGGATTAGTGATACAAAATAATCTCTCATAAGCACATATGGTAGCATCTACAAGATCAAACTTCAAAAGTCAGTCCACTATCAGACCTTCTCACTTCGATGGAACAAACTACAACAATCATAGGTAGGTATGTGAATATATTTTGGGATCCATTGATATTTGATGTCTGGAATGTCATAGAAACAGAGTATGCAAGACCAGTAGCATGAACAATGTTAATAGGAACTGAAAATAAGATATCCACGTACAATTCCAAAGCTATGAATGCCATCTTTTGTACCACCACAAAGAAGGAAGTCAACCAAATATTAGCATACAAGATTGCATATAAGATTTGGAAAGATCGGTATGACATACGAAGGGAATGTTGAAAGAGACATATATCATCTCCATCAACAAGGTTCGAGCTTTTTAAAATGGAAGCTAGTGAGTTCATCGGGGACATGTATGCTAGATTCTATAAAATCATCAACAACCTTTGAATCTCAAGGTTGGTATCAATGAGCACGCTCAAGTGAAAAATATCCTTACTTCTCTCACTACTACTTAAAGCACAACCGATACTATGATCAAAGAGGCAACTGACATCAACAGCCTACCAGGTGACGAACTTTTAGGGAAACTTCTCGTCTATGAAGTAAAGAAGACTCAATTTATGGAAGTGGAAATAGAAGTAAAAAAGAAAAAGGAGATCGAACTTCAATATGAAAGCGCTGAGATGATTTTTTGCAATGTTTACAAGTAAGTTTAAGAAGTTCTTCAAATGTGACCATAGATAAGGAAGTGATCTTGAATGCTTCAACTGCAAGAAAAAAGGCCATTTCAATAAGATTAACCTTTACTCGAGAAAAGCAGCATTCAAGAGTTCAATAGCCACAAGTCTAACAAAGGAAAAAGAGTTGAGAAAGAGAAAGGGTCACAAATGCTATCACAAACATCTGAAGAGGAAAGCCTTTCAAGGCACTTAGGATTCCTCTAACTCTGCCTCCAACTCCTCTAGTTTTTAGGAAGTTACATCGACAACTCAAGCAAGGAAAAGGTTATGCTTGGACCTATGACCTTAGACAATGAAGAGGTGAATTCTGATGAAGCCTCTATAAAAAAATTAGAAAAGCTCTTTCTACTTTACATGAACTTGTTATTAAACTAAAAAAGGAAGAAGTTGCTAAAATCTACTACGTGCACCACATTAGCTAAACATAAATATAAATTTAGCTCACTAAAAAAACACTTTCGTGAACTTACTTCTAGGCTTTATTTATATGATCAACATCGTGAAACTAAAATAATAACCCTTAGGGGTAACATAAATAACTTACAAATAATTGTAGTTGAACTGAAGAAAAACACATACACCTTAGTAATTATCCAAGTTCACTAAGAGTAAAGATTACTTGTACAAACTCTTAGAAGCAAAATATCAAACTAATACTAAGTTCAGAATATGATACGAAGCCAATAGTTCTAAAACTGTTAGAATCAACAAACCTGTTAAATGTGTTACGCAGTTTAGAAGTTACTCTAGA